>MU224895.1:1370813-1393141 GCA_018584345.1 Thuja plicata
TATATATATATATATGTATGTATGTATGTATGTATGTATGTATGTATGTATGTATGTATGTATGTATGTAAATGACAGAGATACAATTTTTTTTTTAAAAGTATCATGCTAAGTTAGACTGTCATGGGGAAAGAAACAACAGATATAAAGAGTGAGAAGATGTAAAGAAAGCAATAAACTATGAAGAAAGTGAAAGGTGTGAATTCTAGTCCACATGCAAAAGAAAAATAGTGTACGGCTTGGGGAAAATACAATATGTTGTGGACAGTCATGATACCACAACATACAACAAAAGTTTAGTCATGTGTCAATACAATATCCATTAAACATGAAGGACAAGTTACAAATAACAATTGGGATAGTCAAGAAAACAATATGCTTCCTAGAGGGGACAGAAGTGAAGACAGCTCATTTGGTAGTCATTACAATGTCATTACACAGCCCTCAGGATGCTAAGGCACTTTCAAAGTAGAGAACAAATGGAGCTTCCCATGAAAATCATATGAATGTTGAACAATGTCAGTCATAATGTGACATGCCTTGCATTGATAAGAATTCATGGTCCTGAAATGGTGTTGAGAATGAAAGTAGATAATCATATATAAGAGAACAATTTACTATCCAAGTTTGTATGCAAAAGTGCTAGAGAGGTTTACAATTCAGGGATATGGTTCATGAAAGCACATTGTAAGATTAGTATGTCAGTTTTATGAAGGGAAACAATTGTGTTATGAGCATGGTATCAATGTAAGGCATGGTTGGAGTGTCATGAGACACTATACAGAGTGAGAATAATTATTGAGTCCATGCATATAGAGCCATAAAGTAGTTCTATTCCATTCAAGGGGATGACAATTTCATGTATCAAAGATTACAAAATAATAAAGTGCTAGAGATGTTTTGAGAATATTAAAAAATAAAAGGATAATATTGAGTAGTGGAATAGCATTCATCCTTACCTGTGTCTTAATCCAAGTGAATTAAAAGTTAGTCTTTAAGGTTACTGCGATGGTGGAGACAATTGGAAGATGCAAGAACATAAGGTGCAAGGAGGACATCACATAGAGTTTAATAGATTTAGTGGTCATTGGTGGAGGTTTACATGTATGGTAATGGATAACTATGAAAGGAAGAAGCTGATAACAGTAGAAGAAATGAATGTCAAGATCCCAAAGGAAAGATGAAATATCCCAAGCAAGAACAATTGACAAAACTAGAGGAATTGTGAAATATCAAATCAGAATATCAGAAATCAATTGAATTCAGAATATGATTACAATTCGTAGATGCCTTCCATTCTTGGTGATAAGTCTCCTTACCATGAGCATCTGCATTGTAAGTCATGGATACCAACAAAAAATATCATAAGACAACCCCATTTAGCAAGGGGAAGGTGAAGATCCCTTTTTGATCACTAGTAGTTGTGGGTATCAAACTAATACCAATAAAAGACCGATGAAGCAACTCTACAAAGGACTTTGTTGGTTGAACATGAAGAGCTTGAGATGAAGAAGAAATGTCAAGAGTTGTTCAAGGAGAATCCACCCAAGTTTGAGGCATGGAAGAAATTGAATCATGTGCTAATGATATTTAAGAAATTAATTATGCTATTGTGAAGAATGATTCAACTAAGATTAAATCTTATGTGGAGGAATTGCAAGTATATCACGAAGCTCTGAATGCTATAGGAGAGATGAAGGATATACCCCATAGACTACAACAAAAGGATTGCTTCCTTCAAGACCAAGGACATACATATGTAATGGTGTGGGATCCAGGTGATATCTTGAGAGGTGTAATGGGTATGTGTCTTTGGGATTACCCACTCATTAATGTTAAAGTCTTAGCATCATACATAAAATATGGTGTACTATCAACTTATCAAGATTGCTTTAACAAATTTCTCCCATATCTGCAATATCTGGTTGAAACATCTACGATGAGGCTTTCAAAGGAAGCCCTTTTGGAAATACCTTATTTTCCTTCAACTGTAAGATCACCTTACTAGTTTCCTATCATTTACTTTAGTGGAAGCATTGAATTGTCCAGTGGAAATGATCTCTTTGCATATGCAGTGCAAGTTTCATGCTTACAATGCCAGAATGTTGGATTGTTGCAACCAATTAGAGCCACTACTAATCAACTTACGGTGAAGAGATTTTTCTCATTCCGGTTAGTGATTCGCCATTCTCTGCCCAACCCATTCTGGTTGTTCATTGCCACAAAGATGCCTCTCTATGGGCAGTTTTTGGCACTCAATCATGAGGAATTAACCCTAATCTATCATCATCAAACTAGTCTAGAAAGGCATGCATGAATGAGCTTACAAAATGTGCCAAGAAGATATCAAAATCATTCAGTTTATTCAAAACTAAGGTTTAGATAGAAACTAGAATTCTAATAAACAAGAATGTGGACCAAAAGAGTCGATGGATACTTGAGAATAAGAGAGATTTAGAAATCTTGGAGTTGATGTGCTATGCCCTCTGCTGGTTACTCTGTGTGCCCTCCTTCAACTCTTCACGGTGTGTTATTCCCTCTACTAGTTACTCTGTGTGCCCTCCTTCAGCTCTTCGCGGCGTAACATAACATAATGAAATGAATTTAAACCTTTATTTTTTAAGTTATGCCGGTGTTGGTCAGAATTACGACAACATATGATGTTAGTCATAATCCTGACCAACACGGGCATAAATTTAAAAAAAAATCATTTTTTTCCTTCTATCAACTGACCAAGCAAAACCATTTTAATGCTTGGTTGGGAATGTTGGTCGATTTTTGGGTCAAATGTACTAGTGGAGTTTTCAGTTGAGTAGGGTTGCATGAGTTTTGGAAACCCTAGGTTGAGTAGGTTTTCTTTATCAAGTTTCTTTTTGGCCATTATTGCACACATAGAGTTACACAAGTTGCACAGATTTTTATAGGTTTTTGGCTTTGGATTTGGATTAAAGAAATTTGTGAAAGCTTAGGACTTTCAAGGTTTTGGATTGTTCTTCGTGGCTTCTGTCATTAGAGGTTTGAGGTAGGGTTTGAATCCTTGATTTCAGTACTCAGATCGCCGTCTTCTATGTGTCTGAAATACTGAAATCTCCTTGTGTGAAATTCCTTGTCTACTCCGTGTTTGTCAATCTTAGAATATGGTTATTGGTATGAATCTGTGGTTTTGGTTTTCCTGTTTACATGTCACATATGTTTTCTGGGTAGATGAAGTTTCATTATAAAATTGTGGTTTCAAATTGGATATTGGGTTTTTAGATTGGTGATAAAAAATGATCCAAGGTTGTATTTGAAAACATTAGAAAACTTGAATCGAATAAGCTAGGGTTTATTTTAGAACTTTGTTAAACCCCATGGTATTAAACCATACAAATTTGACAGAACCATTTTAGAACATTTGGTTAAAAATATATGTTTTAGGAAATAAATAAAATTTGTTTCTTAGAATTTTTTTTTAAAAAAAAATTATATTTTTCATCTTGCTAGAATGTTCCTTCTGTTAAAAATATTAACAATAATAAATCAATAGAATAAATAATTATTTGTTATATATTTATATATAGAAATGACCTCTTTATGGAATTAAAAAGAAAACAAATATTTTTTTGAATATATGATAATTGGTATCTTTTAAAGATATATTAAAAAAAGGAAAGGTTGTATTTATATTATTTATTTATTTGAAAATAAATTAATTAATATAAAAAAGATAATTTTATTTCTTAAAAACCAAATAAAAAACAAATAAAATAATTTTCTTTATTTATTTTAAAGAAAGAAAAACAAAAAAGAGAAAAAAGAAAAAGAAAACTAGAGTAGGGTCACATAACCCTCATTACTAAGATTTACTTTTATTATTTATTTTAAATAAAGGTTAAGTTGAAAATGAGTATTGTCTTTCTTATTTATTATTTATTTAAAATTTGATCAGAATAATTAGATTAAAATTTATTTTTTATTAGTTAATTTATAAATGTTTATAGTTAATATTTATTGATTGTTAATGTAGATTAATTTATATTATTTGATTTATAAATTAATTTATACTAATTTTGTTAAATATTTTATTTTTGAATTATATTTGATTAATATTTTGTTGAATTAAGTATAATATTTAAGTTATAACATAAATCATTAAGGACTTATATTTTGGATTATATCTTACTTTTAAATTAGATTTATATTTAAATTTAAGAGTTCGATTATGAGAAAGGGATTTGGAATATATTTATAAGATACTAAGTTAATAATAATGGATTGGGGATTATGGATAATTTAATTAACTCGTAATTAATCTTGGGTATGACTTAATGTTAATTATATTATTTGATCATAAGATAGTTTATATATGGATATGTTATTTTAATTGAAGTTTTATTTTTCCTTTGTTGTGGTTAATTGTCGTTATGGGTAGAGTGATGCCCTAGGAGAGATTTTGTCTTCTGGGATTTGAATTACTTATGATTTTATCTCTTTACTACTTGGCTTTATATTGTGGAAAATTTATAACCATTTTCATATCTCGATTCGTTCTTCTATTGTTTTGTATACATCTGTTGCTTATGTTGTGTGTTCTCTGAGTCTCTGATCATTATGTTATTTAACTATGGAAAGGTGACGACCACTTTTGTGTTGAGTCCTAATTATCTTGGTCACCTTATTTCTACTGTTATGGTGGTTCAATGTTCTGCATGATTATCTTGTGGATTATGTTACTCCATGTTTGAAGATGGGTTCTTGTGATATTTTGATGATCATTGATAGTGTGATGTGTTACATGAATTTACATTGTTATGTTGAGATATCCAGTATGGGATGGACAATTTGGATATAGGATGATGTCTTATTTGTTATGCTCCAACATTTTCCTTGGTGATTATCTTAATTTATGATTTATGAGAAGTCCTCATGGTTTTGGTTTTCTGCTTTCTTTTGGTTCTGTTGGTTGGAGCATTAGAGTAGGTTATCTAGATGTGTAGTAGGGGGTGGCTTACAATAAGTGTCAGGGCCATAAGTGGAAGCCAAGATCGCTTATTGTAAGTTTTCTTAGTCAAGTGATAACATAATACATAATTGGGGGGAGGGGGGTTTAAAATGAATTAATCAAATATGGTACCTTACCCATTATTGAGTGCTTGTATAGACTAAGATGGAGGAGGGGATGATGCTCGCTGCCCTACGAGGTATGGTTCTGGCATAGTTAATGGCTTCGTCTAGTTGAGGAGTCATTGATACCGTATATGGTCACTTAAGTGTCGGGGTCCAGAGAGACTATCAGGATGAGACTTAAGGGCTAGATGTATATGATGACACCTTCCTATACACAATCTAGGTTTCCTACATGTGTTAGTTTCCCTTGAGTTTCTAAGCTTTCGAGATCCCCTTGCTTAGTTGTCACTGCCTTCTTTGGTTATGTTATCTGAGTGGGGCTTGTTTTTATCTCCTCGGCACAATAGGAATGGACCTTTGGTTCCACAAGGTCGGGTGGTAGTGATTCTTATTACCATTGAGATTTGATGTTCGTGAAGTTTTCTTGTATGACCCTTGATGTTGTTGTACCTTCTTGTTCTTAATTGTTGGAGACTTTCTCTTATCTTTCTTATCTTGTATTCTGTATCATTGTATCAGTTATGACATTCTTGAATTATTGTATTGTACTTCATACTTGGTTTTACCACATACCCTGCAACTTGTGTTGTGGATGTTGGTTCATTATGATATCAGTCATATCTAGGTTTCATTTATGGGATGATGTTATTGTTATTCATTTGCATTATATGAAGATGTTATATTATTTAATTTCTTTTAGTAGATTAGTTAACTTACGTAATTCTACATCATGGAACCCTCAGGATTTTTAATCTACAAATGAGTTTCATTTATGAGTATGTAAGTCTTATTGCTTCCGCATTGTTATTCCTTTTCAATTGTAACTCGTTAAAAAAAAAATTCTCCAAACTTAGTAACATGTTTTAGGTTAATCTCTCTTGGGTTTCTTGGCAGGGCATTACAACCCGCCTAGCTAGAGCTAGTTACAATACAAAAGTATCCCAAAATTCAACCATGAGGTTCCAAATCCCACTTGGGAATGGTTACAATGATACATTACAAGTAGGTGTCGAGATAGAACATCATAATGGAAAAAAAGTAAAATTGTACTTTATATGTCACGAGGATGAAGCTCAAAATAGATTTAGGTCTCAACAAATATGTAACCTGCCCAACCTGGTGTTAACAAATCAGCCCATATAAAAAAAAAGGCACAATGGAGACCTAGACCTTCATGGAGATGAAAACAAGGGCACCTGGAGCCAATTGTAGTTCCAAATTCGCTTTTGTATCCAAATTCCCAATGTTTAGGTCAAGACCCTGTGCTGGGATAGAAGGGCTCATATGTGTAGGTGGAGATGATGAAAAGGGAGGAGCATTTTGTCTAGGATCATTTTCAAGAAGGTTAAGCAGAGCATAGACCATGAGTTGAATGTTGTTGATGCAATTTGAATCCAAGAGTCAGTCGTGGAACAGTGCAGCCCCGTTCCAGAGATCGTATTTCTTAGTTGTTTTCCATAACCTGTTACCCTTTAAGAAAACTGACTTCACAAACTTGCTAATAATAATTTACAGATGGAATGGGGACTGCAGTAGATTGAAGGCATTAGATAGGAAAAATGACAGAATTTGAGCGGGAAAAATTATTCGCTTTCCCTTTGGAAATGAGATATCATTGCCCATAATTCTTCTAATATCCCTACGAACATGTGGGTGATCACTGAAAAAAACAATAGCCAATCGGTCATCAGTAATATGTCCTAGAAGAGGTTGTTCCCATTCTTCGACCTCCAGTTGTATTCTGTAATTCCAAGGGTAATGCTCCATGTGGAGAGCATTACAAGTCGAACAGACATCCATGACCGCACTCATGTTCAGTAAATGGGAGGAATGATGAGCCATCAAACAGAGGACAAAGCACAGAGAAGAATAATAATACTTTGAAGGAAATAAAAATATAGTGACCAGAATGTTAGGGATAAATGGCAAATGAAAAGAAATTAAATTGCACAACCCATAATAAATCAAAAATTGTATATGATTAATTTGGAACAAGTGGATGAAAGAGTAAATATTCAAATCTACACAAGATCCCCATATTAACTTTCATAAAATAAATCCCTGTACTTTAAACAATAAGAATTTAAGATGAAATCTAGTACACGCGCGGGATGACAACTTCCCAATTACCATGATGTCATGCTAGGTGGAATAGAGTTGAGGTGATATCCACCTTGATGTCCAAGACCAACTTGAAAACCATATGTTACACCCAATGGTGGCCAAGAATATACTTGACACCACACATGACACACCATGATGGCCGAGAGCCACTCGGTAACCATAGAAGACACCCCATGATGGCTGAGACCCCGTCAACCATAAAAGACACCCTATGGTGGCTGAGAACCACTCGACAACCACACAAGACACACCTCAATGTCCGAGACCCATTCAACAACCACACATGACACACCTTGAAGGCTGAGACCCATTCGACAACCATAACAGACACACTATGGTGGCGAGAACCACTCGACAACCACACATAACACACTATGATGGTTGAGACCCACTCAAGAACTACACATGACACAAAATGAAGGCTGAGATGAACTCGACAACTGAATAAGCAAGCAAACAAACAAATCAAGGACAGATCAAAAGTTGATTCTAGCCATAAGACATAAGATAACCAAGAGTTTGACGAAACTAAGGAAGCTTGTAAAAGCCATTTACAATTTAAGATGTTTCAGAATGAATAATTGATTTAGAAGAGCTGGGAAATTTTCCAACAAACATACCGACATATCTGTCTCCAGATGAATCTTGTCACAACCAAAATAGACATGAAGATAGTCTGCAAAAACATTGCCTTCTCTATAGGTGTGAGAAATGATGAAATTTTGCAAAGAATCTATAAAGCTCCATACCTTCTCAAGTATATATTTAAGATGCCAATTATCAATTTTCTTGTTACTACATGCATTAATGATGACAGAAGAATCACCTTCAATATGCAGACATGGTATCCTACATTTTTTGGCAAGAACTAAACATTCTAATAGAGCAAGTGCCTATGCCATATTATTGGTACCTTGAGGGATGGGAGAAGCTTTCAAAGCTAAAAATCTGCCCAGATGGTTTCTTAGACAAAGTCCAATCCTTGAATCACTTGGATTGCCTCTTGAGGAGCCATCAAAGTTTAACTTAACAAAAGAAGAATTAGGGGGCTGCCATCTAATGGAAGCTCTACTAACGTGGACTCTCCTAGTACGGGGGAAGACAGGGGAAGAAGGAAAAGATAAGAACTTTCGAGAGACAACCACCTGACTACCCTAAGAAGAGAAGATGATATTTAGATTGAAATGAGACTGGAAAAAATTGTTGACTTGTTCATAAATGTACTTTTCAATAGTAATAAGGAATGATGGAAGATCATAGGAGGTTTTTCTAAAATCCCATTATTTCTCTCCCACCAAATTGATCAAATGACCAAGGAATGAATAATAACCCAAAGGCATGAAAATAGAGATTTAGTAAATAATGTGGGGCAAGTTTGAAATGGCTTCTATAAGGAAGCAGGCAGTGGAAAAGCCATAGATAACTTATTCATGACAAAAGACCAACATTGATGTGCAAAGCTACACAGGACAAAAAGATGATTCACGGATTCTACAAAATCTCAACATAAAATATCGTTAAAAGGAAGAGGAGCTATCTGCAACCTAAATATCACTGGCAAGGATTCTCTTTTGAAGAGAAATCTAGGAAAAAACCCCTGCTTTAGGTAAAACAACTTTATGCCAATAAAAGATAAATACCCTATGAGCAGTATTCTAATTTTCCATCTACTGCAGAGCTGTATATCCATCTTTGACAGAATACATACCATTTTTGGAAGGACACCATATCAATCTATCACTACCTTTTGACAAATAAGCTATCCCGTTTGAAAGCACAGAGGTGAATTCCCTAGCGTGATCTAAAGAAATGCGGAGGGAAGAAGGGTCTTTCCAACTCACCTTATGGGAGAATATGTCCACATGATCTACATAATCAATCAACTTCTTCCCCCAATGCAGGGTAAAAATGTCCATCACTTTTGATAGGGAATTCAGAGAGGTCAAAGGATAATAACCATTCCAAGAGTCTTTCCAAAACAACACCATTTCCCCACAATGATCTTTTCAAGATAAAAAAAAATCAACACAAACTCCCTAGCTAAAAGCATAAAGTTCCACATAGGATATCCTAAAGGGGGGTTAGAAATGGTAAAGATTATGGTAGGATTAGGGGAGTCTAAATACTTGTCTTGCATAATTTGACACTAAGGAGATTTAGGCTTGGAGTACATGATCCAAACCAACTTCCCTCCAAAGGCTCAATTTCTGGCTGCTAGATTGTGTACTCCAACACCCCCTAAAGATTTATCCATGGATAGTTTCTGTAGAAAGTCAAGAGGGACTTTATTCTCATTAGTCATATTAGATTTCCATAGGAGGGGAAAAATGTTGTTTTCTATATGAGCAATAACTGACTTAGGGGATTGAAGAACTAAAATGTAATAGTTGGGGATGGTAGTGAGCACAATTTTGATTAAGAGTATCCTACCAGAAAGTGAGAGCCATCGAGCCTTCCAAACTAAAATCCTATTCTTTCACCTTGAAATGACATTATCCCTTGATATGAAGGATTCACTGGACCAAGGAAAAAAGGAATCCTAAGATAAGTGGATGGTAGACTATCCAAGGGAAAACCAAGTATGTTAGTGATTCTTTGTTGAACAACTTTTGGTGTATAGAACATATAAAGTTTAGACTTATGAGGGTTGATGACTTGACCAGACCCAGAAGAATAAAGATCTAAAACTTGTTTGATACACTTAGCCTCTTGTATGGACGAACTACCAAATAGAAAAGTGTCATTAGTGAAAAAATTATGAGATACCACTATGTCTGATCGAGGGATTCTTACCCCTTTCCAATCGAAAGAAGGAAGTACTAATGGATAGTTCTACTAAAAGTTTCTGCCATGATATTAGTTAAAATATTAAAAAAAATTATAATTAAAATAATTTTAATATCTTTAATTACTATTTATCATTTCATTAAAATAATTAGAGGTCATGCACAAAATAGATTTAATGAAATAAAACCAAATTTTATGTTCTTAACCATTGTGAGATACTTGAGCAAGAAGATTCAAAGCATAAGAATTTATCAAGATGGGGAATGTCTGATGGGTTGTAGATATTGCAGCTATGAAATCTTTGATAGATATGCATTCAAAATGTTCAAACATCAAATAGATTGCATGAATAATATGATATAATTATTTTTTATTTCAGGGAATACAATGATTTAGTGGTAGAACATCCGTAATTTATTAAAAAATATTTTACAAAACCTCAACTCAAATTAGAAACATTCAAAAAAATGCAATATTTATAAACTTGAAAATAAACATGAGGCATGCAATTAAGTCGCAACCTTGGTTTGTGGATCGGGATTAAAAAATTTTAACATCATGTGTTCCCTCTAATCAATCCTCCCACGCAAGGGTTGATTTAATTCCTTAAAGTTTGCAGATTGAAGAGAGAGTAAGGCTAGTTGAATACATGTGTCTATCTATGGTCTGATAAAGACATGCAAGTTGTCTATTGTAATATTATTTTCTATCATGCTAAGTTAGACTGTCATGGGGAAAGAAACAATAGATATAAAGAGTGAGAAGATGTAAAGAAAGCAATAAACTATGAAGAAAGTGAAAGGTGTGAATTCTAGTCCACATGCAAAAGAAAAATAGTGTACGGCTTGGGGAAAATACAATATGTTGTGGATGGTCATGATACCACAACATACAACAAAAGTTTAGTCATGTACCAATACAATATCCATTAAACATGAAGGACAAGTTACAAATAACAATTGGGACAGTCAAGAAAAGAATATGCTTGCAAGAGGGGACAGAAGTGAAGAGAGCTCATTTGGTAGTCATTACAATGTCATTACACAGCCCTCGAGATGCTAAGGCACTTTCAAAGTAGAGAACAAATGGAGCTTCCCATGAAAATCATATGAATGTTGAACAATGTCAGTCATAATGTGACAAGCCTTGCATTGATAAGAATTCATGGTCCTGAAATGGTGTTGAGAATGAAAGTAGATAATCATATATAAGAGGACAATTTATTGTCCATGTTTGTATGCAACAGTGCCAGAGAGGTTTACAGGTCAGGGATATGGTTCATGAAAGCACATTGTGAGATTAGTATGTCAGTTTTATGAAGGGAAACAATTGTGTTATGAGCATGGCATCAATATAAGGCATGGTTGGAGTGTCATGAGACACTATACAGAGTGAGAATAATTATTGAGTCCACGCATATAGAGGCATAAAGTATTTCTATTCCATTCAAGGGGATGACAATTTCATGTATCAAAGATAACAAAATAATAAAGTGCCAGAGACATTTTGAGAATATTACAAAATAAAAGGATAATATTGAGTAGTGGAATAGCATTTATCCTTACCTATGTCTTAATACAAGTGAATTAAAAGTTAGTCTTTGAGGTTACTGCGATGGTGGAGACAATTGGAAGATGCAACAACATAAGGCGCAAGGAGGACATCACATAGAGTTTAATAGATTTAGTGGTAATTGGCATAGGTTTACATGTATGGTAATGGATAACTATGAAAGGAAGAAGCTGATAACAGTAGAAGAAATGAATGTCAAGATCCCAAAGGAAAGATGAAATATCCCAAGCAAGAACAATTGAAAAAATTAGAGGAATTGTGAAATATCAAATCAGAATATCAGAAATCAATTGAATTCAGAATATGATTACAATTCGTAGATGCCTTCCATTCTTGGTGATAAGTCTCCTTACAATGAGCATCCACATTGTAAGTCATGGATACCAACACAAACTATCACAAGATGACCCCATTTAGCAAGGGGAAGGTGAAGATCCCTTTTTCATCACTAGTAGTTGTGGGTATCAAACTAATACCAATAAAAGACCGATGAAGCGACTCTACAAAGGACTTTGTTTGTTGAACATGAAGAGCTCAAGATGAAGAAGAAATGTCAAGAGTTGTTCAAGGAGAATCCACCCAAGTTTGAGGCATGGAAGAAATTGAACCATGTGCTAATGATATTCAAGAAATTAATTATGCTATTGTGAAGAATGATTCAACTAAGATTAAATCTTATGTGGAGGAATTGCAAGTATATTATGAAGCTTTTAATGTTATAGGAGAGATGAATGATATACCCCATAGACTACAACAAAAGGATTGCTTCCTTCAAGACCAAGGACATACATATGTAATGGTGTGGGATCCAGGTGATATCTTGAGAGGTGTAATGGGTATGTGTCTTTGGGATTACCCACTCATTAATGTTAAAGTCTTAGCATCATACATAAAATATGGTGTACTATCAACTTATCAAGATTGCTTTAACAAATTTCTCCCATATCTGCAATATTTGGTTGAAACATCTACGAGGAGGCTTTCAAAGGAAGCCCTTTTGGAAATACCTTATTTTCCTTCAACTGTAAGATCACCTTACTAGTTTCCTATTGTTTACTTTAGTGGAAGCATTGAATTGTCCAGTGGAAGTGATCTCTTTGCATATGCAGTGCAAGTTTCATGCTTACAATGCTAGAATGTTGGATTGTTGCAACCAATTAGAGCCACTACTAATCAACTTACGGTGAAGAGATTTTTCATTCCGGTTAGTGATTCACCATTCTCTGCTCGACCCATTTTGGTTGTTCATCACCACAAAGATGCCTCTCTATGGGTGGTTTTTGGCGCTCAATCATGAGGAATTAACCCTAATCTATCATCATCAAACTATTCTAGAAAGGCATGCATGAATGAGCTTACAAAATGTGCCAAGAAGATATCAAAATCATTCAGTTTATTCAAAACTAAGGTTTAGATAGAAACTAGAATTCTAATAAACAAGAATGTGGACCAGAAGAGTCGATGGGTACGTAAGAATAAGAGAGATTTAGAAACCTTGGAGTTGATGTGCTTGCCCTCTGTTGGTTACTCTGCATGCCCTCCTTCAACTCTTCACAGTGTGTTATGCCCTCTGCTGGTTACTCTGTGTGCCCTCCTTCAGCTCTTCGCGGCGTAACATAACATAATGAAATGAAGTTAAACCTTTTTTTTTAGTTATGTCAGTGTTGGTCAGAATTATGACAACATATGATGTTAGTCATAATCCTGACCAACACGGGCACAACTTTAAAAAAAAAATCAATTTTTTTCCTTCTATCAACTAACCAAGCAAAACCATTTTAATGCTTGGTCGGGAATGTTGGTCAATTTTGGGGTCAAATGTACTAGTGGAGTTTTCAGTTGAGTTTTTTTTAGGGTTGCATGATTTTTGGAAACCCTAGGTTGAGTAGGTTTTCTTTATCAAGTTTCTTTTTGGCCATTATTGCACACACAGAGTTACACAGGTTGCACAAATTTTTACAGGTTTTTGGCTTTGGATTTGGATTAAAAAAATTTGTGATTTAGCTTAGGATTTTCAAGGTTTTGGATTGTTCTTCGTGGCTTCTGTCACTAGAGGTTTGAGGTAGGGTTTGAATCCTTGATTTCAGTACTCAGATCCCCATCTTCTATGTGTCTGAAATACTGAAATCTCCTTGTGTGAAATTCCTTGTGTACTCCGTGTTTGTCAATCTTAGAATATGGTTATTGGTATGAATCTGTGGTTTTGGTTTTCCTGTTTACATGTCACATATGTTTTCTGGGTAGATGAAGTTTCATTATAAAATTGTGGTTTCAAATTGGATATTGGGTTTTTAGATTGGGGATAAAAAACGATCCAAGGTTGTGTTTGAAAACATTAGAAAACTTGAGTTGAATCAGCTAGGGTTTATTTTAGAACTTTTTTAAAACCCATGGTATTAAACCAAACAAATTTGACAGAACCATTTTAGAACATTTGGTTAAAAATATATGTTTTAGGAAATAAATAAATTTGTTTCGTAGAATTTAAAAAAAAATTATATTTTTCATCGTGCTAGAATGTTCCTTGTGTTAAAAAAATTAATAATAATAAATCAATAGAGTAAATAATTATTTGTTATATATATATTTATATATAGAACTGACCTCTTTATGGAATTAAAACGAAAACAAATATTTTTTTGAATATATGATAATTGGTAACTTTTAAAGATATATTTACAAAAGGAAGGGTTGCATTTATATTATTTATTTATTTTAAAATTAATTAATTAAAATAAAAAAGATAATTTTATTTCTAAAAAACCAAATAAAAAAATTTTCTTTATTTATTTTAAAGAAAGAAAAACAAAAAAAGAGAAAAAAGAAAAAGAAAACTAGAGTGGGGTCACATAACCCTCATTACTAAGATTTACTTTTATTATTTATTTTAAATAAAGGTTAAGTTGAAAATGAGTTTTGTCTATTTTATTTATTATTTATTTAAAATTTAATCAGAATAATTAGTTTAAAATTTATTTTTTATTAGTTTATTTATAAATGTTTATAGTTAATATTTATTGATTGTTAATGTAGATTTTTTTATATTATTTGATTTATAAATTAATTTATATTAATTTTGTTAAATGTTTTATTTTTGAATTATATTTGATTAATATTTTGTTGAATTAAGTATAATATTTAGGTTATAACATAAATCATTAAGGACTTATATTTTGGATTATATCTTACTTTTAAATTAGATTTATATTTAAATTTAAGAGTTCGATTATGAGAAAGGGATTTGGAATATATTTATAAGATACCAAGTTAATAATAATGGATTGGGGATTATGGATAATTTAATTAACTCGTAATTAATCTGGGGTACGACTTAATGTTAATTATATTATTTGATCATAAGATAGTTTATATATCGATATGTTATTTTAATTAAAGTTTTATTTTTCCTTTGTTGTGGTTAATTGTCGTTATGTGTAGAGTGATGCCCTAGGAGAGATTTTGTCTTCTGGGATTTGAATTACTTATGATTTTATCTCTTTACTACTTGGCTTTATATTGTGGAAAATTTATAACCATTTTCATATCTCGATTGGTTCTTCTATTATTTTGTATACATTTGTTGCTTATGTTGTGTGTTCTCTGAGTCTCTGATCATTATGTTATTTAACTACGGAAAGGTGATGACCACTTTTGTGTTGAGTCCTAATTATCTTGGTCACCTTATTTCTACTGTTATGGTGGTTCAATGTTCTGCATGATTATCTTGTGGATTATGTTACTCTATGTTTGAAGATGGGTTCTTGTGATATTTTAATGATCATTGATAGTGTGATGTGTTAGATGAATTTACATTGTTCTGTTGAGATGTCCAGTATGGGATGGACAATTTGGATCCTTGTATAGGATGATGTCTTATTTGTTATGCTCCAGCATTTTCCTTGGTGATTATCTTAATTTATGATTTATGAGAAGTCCTCATGGTTTTGGTTTTCTACTTTCTTTTGGTTCTATTGGTTGGAGCATTAGAGTAGGTTATCTAGATGTGTAGTAGGGGGTGGCTTAATATAAGTGTCGGGGCCACAAGCGGCAACCAAGATCGTCTATTGTAAGTTTTCTTAATCAAGTGATAACATAATACATAATTGGGGGGGGTTTAAAATGAATTAATAAGATATGGTACCTTACCCATTATTGAGTGCTTGTATAGGCTAAATTGAGGAGGGGATGATGCTCGCTTCCCTGTGAGGTATGGTTCTGGCATAGTTAATGGCTTCGTCTAGTTGAGGAGTCATTGATACCGTATATGGTCACTTAAGTGTCGGGGTCCAGAGAGACTACTAGGATGAGACTTAAGGGCTAGACGTATATGATGACACCTTCCTATATGCAATATAGGTTTCCTACATGTGTTAGTTTCCCTTGAGTTAGTAAGCTTTCGGGATCCCCTTTCTTAGTTTTCACTGCCTTCTTTGGTTCTGTTATCCGAGTGGGGCTTGTTTTTATCTCCTTGGCACAATAGGAGTGGACCTTTGGTTCCACAAGGTCAGGTCATAGTGATTCTTACTACCATTGAGATCTGACGTTCATGACTTTTTCTTGTATGACCCTTGATGTTGTTGTACCTTCTTCTTCTTAATTGTTGGAGAATTTCTCTTATCTTTCTTATCTTGTATTATGTATCATTGTATCAGTTATGACATTCTTGAATTATTGTATTGTACTTCATACTTGATTTTACCACATACCCTGCAACTTGTGTAGTGGATGTTGGTTCATTATGATATCAGTCATATCTAGGTTTCATTTATGGGATGATGTTCTTTTTATTCATTTGCATTATATGAAGACGTTATATTATTTAATTTCTTTTAGTAGATTAGTTAACTTACGTAATTCTACATCGTGGAACCCTCAGAATTTGTAATCTACAAATAAGTTTCATTTATGAGTATGTATGTCTTATTTCTTCCGCATTGTTATTCCTTTTCAATTGTAACTCATTAAAAAAAATTGTTCTCCAAACTTAGTAACATGTTTTAGGTTAATCTCTCTTGGGTTTCTTGGCAGGGCGTTACAACCCCCCTAGCCGGATCTAGTTACAATAAAAAAGTATCCCAAAATTCAACCATGAGGTTCCAAATCCCACCTGAGAATGGTTACAATGATACATTAGAAGTAGGTGTCGAGAAAGAAAATTAGAATGGAAAAAAAGTAAAATTGTACTTTATATGTCACGAGGATGAAGCTCAAAATAGATTTAGGTCTCAACAAATATGTAACCTGCCCAACCTGGTGGTAACAAATCAGCCCATATACAAAAAAAGGCACAATGGAGACCTAGCCCTTCATGGAGATGAAAACAAGGGCATTGGGAGCCAACTGCAGTTACAAAGTCGCCTTTGTATCCAAATTCCCAATATTCAGGTCAAGACCCTGTGCTGGGATAGAAGGGATCATATGTGTAGGTGGAGATGATGAAGAGGGAGGAGAATTCTATTTAGGATCATATTCAAGAAGGTCAAGCAGAGCATAGACCATGAGTTGAATGTTGTTGATGCAATTTGAATCCAAGAGTCAGTCATGGAATAGTGCAGCCCCATTCCAGAGATCGTATTTCTTAGTTGCTTTCCATAACTTGTTACCATTTAAGAAAACCAACTTCACAAACTTGCTAATAATAATTTCCTGATGGAATGGGGATTGCAGCAGATCGAAGGCATTAGATAGGAAAAATGACAGAATTTGAGCGGGAAAAATTATTCGCTTTCCCTGTGGAAATGACATATCATTGCCCATAATTCTTCTAATAGCCCTGCAAACATGTGGGTGATCACTGACAAAAACAATAGCCAATCAGTCATTAGTAATATGTCCTAGAAGAGGTTGTTCCCATTCTTCGACCTCTAGTTGTATTATATAATTCCAAGGGTAATGCTACATGTGGAGAGCATTACAAGTCAAACAGACATCCATGACCGCACTCATGTTCAGCAAATGGGAGAAATGACGAGCCATCAAACAGAGGACAAAGCACAGAGAAGAAGAATAATACTTTGAAGGAAATAAAAATATAGTGACCAGAATGTTAGGGATAAATGGCAAATGAAAAGAAATTAAATTGCACAACCCATAATAAATCAAAAATTGTATATGATTAATTTGGAACAACAAGTGGATGAAAGAGTAAATATTCAAATCTGTGCAAGATCCAAATATTAACTTTCATAAAATAAATCCCCGTACTTTAAACAATAAGAATTTAAGATGAAATCTAGTACATGCGTGGGATGACAACTTCCCAAATAACATGATGTCATGCTAGGTGGAATAGAGTTGAGGTGATATCCACCTTGATGGCCGAGACCAACTTGACAACCATATGTTACACCCAATGGTGGCCAAGAATATACTCGACACCACACATGACACACCATAATGGCTGAGAGCCACTCAGAAACCATAGAAGACACCCCATGATGGCTGAGACCCTGTCAACCGTAGAAGACACCCTATGGTGGCTGAGAACCACTCGACAACCACACAAGACACACCTCGATGGCCAAGACCCATTCAACAACCACACATGACACACCTTGAAGGCTGAGACCCATTCGACAACCATAACAGACACACTATGGTGGCCAAGAACTACACATAACACACTATGATGGTTGAGACCCACTCAACAACCATACATGACACAAAATCAAGGCCGAAACGAACTCCACAATTGAATAAGAAAGCGAACAAACAAATCAAGGACAAATCAAAAGTTGATTCTAGCCACAAGACAAATGATAACCAAGAGTTTGACAAAACTAAGGAAGCTTGTAAAAGCCATTTACAATTTAAGATGTTTCAGAATGAATAATTGATTTAGAAGAGTTGGGAAATTTTCCAACAAAAATACTGACATATCTATCTCTAGATGAATCTTGTCACAACCAATATTGACATGAAGACAGTCTGCAAGAACATTGCCTTCTCTATAGGTTTGAGAAATGATGAAATTTTGCAAAGAATCTATAAAGCTCCATACCTTCTCAAGTATATATTTAAGATGCCAATTATCAATTTTCTTGTTACTACATGCATTAATGATGACAGAAGAATCACCTTCAATATGCAGACATGGTATCCTACATTTTTTGGCAAGAACTAAACCTTCTAATAGAGCAAGTGCCTCTGCCATATTATTGGTACCTTGAGGGATGGGAGAAGCTTTCAAAGCTAAAAAATTTCTCAGATGGTTTCTTAGACAAAGTTCAATCCTTGAATCACTTGGATTGCCTCTTGAGGAGCCATCAAAGTTTAACTTAACAAAAGAAGATTTAGGGGGCTTCCATCTAATGGAAGCTCTACTAATGGGGACTCTCCTAGTACGAGGGAAGACAGGGGAAGAAGGAAAAGATAAGAACTTCTGAGAGACAACCACCTGACTACCCTAAGAAGAGAAGATGATATTTAGATTGAAATGAGACTGGACAAAATTGATGACTTGTTCATAAATGTACTTTTCAATAGTAATAAGGACTGATGGAAGATCATAGGAGGTTTTTCTAAAAATCCCTTTATTTCTCTCCCACCAAATTGACCAAATGACCGAGGAATGAATAATAACCCAAAGGCATGCAAACAGAGATTTAGTAAATAATGTGGGGAAAGTTTGAAAAAGCTCCCATAAGGAAGCAGGTAGTGGAAAAGACATAGATAACTTATTCATGACAAAAGACCAACATTGATGTGCAAAGCTACACAAGACAAAAAGATGATTCATGGATTCTACAAAATCTCCACATAAATAATAGTTAAAAGGAAGAGGAGCTATCTGCAACCTAAATATCACTGGCAAGGATTCTCTTTTGAAGAGCAATCTAGGAAAAAACCCCTGCTTTAGGTAAAACAACTTTATGCCAATAAAAGATAAATACCCTATGAGCAGTATTCTGATTTTCCATCTACTGCAGAGCTGTATATCCATCTTTGACAGAATACATACCATTTTTGGAAGGACACCATATCAATCTATCACTACCTTTCGACAAATAAGTTATCCTGTTTGAAAGGATAGAGGTGAATTCCCTAGCATGATCTAAAGAAATGCGGAGGGAAGAAGGGTCTTTCCAACTCACCTTATCGGAGAATATGTCCACATGATCTACATAATCAGTCAACTTCTCCCCCTAGTGCAGGGTAAAAATGTCCATCACTTCTAATAGGGAATTCAGAGAGGTCAAAGGAGAATAACCATTCCAAGAGTCTTTCCAAAACAACACCATTTCCCCACAATGAACTTTCCAAGATAAAAAAAATCAACACAAACTCCCTAGCTGAAATCATAAAGTTCCACGTAGGATATCCTAAAGGGGGGTCAAAAATGGTAAAGATTTTGGTAGGATTAGGGGAGTCTAAATACTTGTCTTGCATAATTTGACACCAGGGAGATTTAGGCTTGGAGTACATGATCCAAACCAACTTCCCTCCAAAGGCTCAATTTTTGGCTGCTAGATTGTGTACTCCAACACCCCTTGGGGATTTATCCATGGATAGTTTCTATAGAGAGTCAAGAGGGACTTTATTCTCATTAGTCATATTAGCTTTCCATAGGAGGGAACAAATATTGTTTTCTATATGAGCAATAATTGACTTAGGGGATTGAAGAACTAAAATATAATAGTTAGGGATGGTAGTGAGCACAATTTTGATTAAGAGTATCCTGCCAGAAAGTGAGAGCCATCAAACCTTCCAAACTGAAATCCTATTCTTTAACTTTGAAATGACATTATCCCTTGATATGAAGGCTTCATTGACCAAGGAAAAAAGGAATCCCAAGATAAGTGGATGGTAGACTATCCAAGGGAAAACCAAGTATGTTAGTGATTCTTTGTTGAACAACTTTTGGTGTATAGAACATATAAAGTTTAGACTTATGAGGGTTGATGACTTGACTAGACCCAGAAGAATAAAGATCTAAAACTTGTTTGATACACTTAGCCTCTTGTATGGACGAACTACCAAATAGAAAATTGTCATTAGTGAAAAAATTATGAGATACCACTATGTCTTATCAAGGGATTCTTACCCCTTTCCAATCCGAAAGAAGGAAGTACTAATGGATAGTTCTACTAAAAGTTTCTGCCATGATATTAGTTAAAATATTAAAAATATATATATAATTAAAATAATTTTAATATCTTTAATTACTATTTATCATCTCATTAAAATAATTAGAGGTCATGCACAAAATAGATTTAATGAAATAAAACCAAATTTTATGTTCTTAACCATTGTGAGATACTTGAGCAAGAAGATTCAGAGCATAAGAATTTGTCAAGATGGGGAACGTCTGATGGGTTGTAGATATTGCAGCTATGAAATCTTTGATAGATATGCATTCAAAATATTCAAACATCAAATAGATTGCATGAATAATATGATATAATTATTTTTTATTTCATGGAATACAATGATTTAGTGGTAGAACATTCATAATTTATTAAAAAATATTTTACAAAACCTCAACTCAAATTAGAGATATTCAAAAAAATGCAATATGTATAAACTTGAAAAGAAATATGAAGCATGCAATTAAGTCGCAACCATGGTTTGTGGATCGGGATTAAAAAAATTTAACATCATGTGTTCCCTCTAATCAATCCTTCCACGCAAGGGTTGATTTCATTCCTTAAAGTTTGCAGATTGAAGAGAGAGTAAGGCTAGTTGAATACATGTGTCTGTCTATGGTCTGATAAAGACATGCAAGTTGTCTATTGTAATATTCTTTTCTATTCATCCAATATTTCAACAAATCAGAAAACCATCGTTTAATAAAAAAAGGTTACCAAAATAGTAGCATAGTGTGTAATGTATTGAAATAAAAAAGGAATACCTATAGATGCCTAATCAATTCTGCGGTTTGCTAATGCCTCTTTGATCCACTTCTAAAAGTGATATTGAATATGCATAATCGATGGGATTGAAGATTTAAAAGTACAAAGACCTTGTTGGTGGAGTGTATGCGAATCTCAAATTATTGTTTTAAAAACAAAAAAATAAGATTAATGTATGCTTATGTGAGTCTCAAATTATTATTTTAAAAGCAAAAAGCACCATAAACATTTTTTTTTCATTTTCTTTATTTCTTATTTAATAACATAGATGATTAATTCTAATATCTTTTATTAGTATTTATCTTTTTTTTTTTTTGAAACATTAAAAAAGATAGATTAATAAAAGAAGTTAATATTTAAAGATATTCTTATAAAAAGAATATAATAATAAAATATAGATTCACTTTTTAGTAATAATATTTAAATATATATATTTTTAACTTTATAAGCAATGCAAAATATTTAAAATCTTATCTACCAACATTCAAAATAGTTTTCTATTAATAATTTTATTAGTATTTATCTTTTTTTTAATATTTTTTCTTTTTTCTTTTTTGAAACTTTAAAAAAGAGAGAATATCCTAATAAAAGAAGATAATATTGAAATATATTCTTATGAAAAAAGAAATAATAAAGTATAGATTTTTCTTATAAAAGTTGATTCGGAAAGTCTTAACCATAGTTTGTAATATATAATTCATCTATCATTTAATTTATTTTGAAATTAATTTTTTAATTTATAATATAGTATATTTTTATGAGATACTATATTTAATATTTTATTACTATAAACATGTTATTATATTTTATTATTTATAAATTTTAATTACAATATATTTGAACAATATTATAATATATAATTATTATATATTCTAATATATATATATA
>MU224895.1:1428552-1445347 GCA_018584345.1 Thuja plicata
GAGTGGAGGGATAAATTAAGTAAGTAATGGTATTTACTTAATTAAGAGAGGTTAGTATGTGTGAAGGGGTTGGGTTGAGTTAGAACTATGGGCTAGGTGGTTGAGATAGGTTAAGTTAGGGGTTAAACTTAGGAGCCATGTGCTCAAATTGATTAAATAGGTTTTATTTAATCAAAAGGGAAAATTGGGAATTAATATAAATGGGCAAATTATTTCATTTAAATTAACAGAAGAAAATGGGAGATTTAATTAATTATCTGGCTCTGGGTTGCCATTAGATAATTAATTTACACTATAGTTAATTAATTAAATTAATTAACTAGTAGGATGACATAAATTAATTAAATATTAAATATTTTATCAATAATTCCCTAGGAGGGAACTAAATTAGATTACGAACCTATGTAATCAGATTTAGGTGTCTACAGAAGGATTAAAGTCTGGGGGTCAAGGCTTTACCATAAGCATAAATTTATCATCCTCCCAGCAAAAGAAGTGATCACATAGGATCTTGGTTCTATCCTCAGCAATATCAAACTTTGCAATGAAAAACCCCTTTGCCATAGGAAAGATATGAACAATACCTGATAGCAATGGTTCCCATTTATGAGTGACTCATTCATGCAAAAGGGAAAGGCTAGGCCAGAATCCCCTAAATTAGAAAATCAATCCATGAGCTTTAAAAATATTGGTATTGTTCTCCAAATCCCCTTTAACCACAGACGAAATCTTGACTGAGAGAGATCCACACACATGAACCAGAGTAGAAGCCCTAGCTCCATTGTCAACCACATTTTTCTTAGACACAATCTTAGCAAAAGACTCCCCCGAAACCTCTAAGAACTTAGAAACAAGACCAAAAGCTCAGATAGTTGAAGAGTCCGCCACCAAAACCCTAGCCATCGCCGTAGCGGGCACATCCCCAGACAGGGTAGGGCAGATAGGAGGAGAAGGCAACACTTTTTTGCAAATTTCAATGGTGGAGAAGGCATCTCACGAGTAGCAAGGCTTAGCCCCTAAATGCCCGCAACAATACCCTGTGTGGGGGCAGTGCGAGCCAGAAGGGTTGCACGCGCGGGGAGAGGCAATTGTAGCGTGAGTCATTTTTAGATTTGATTTGCTTGTGAAGACTATTATTGTAATCTTATTTTTTATTATTTGGCCCTTTTCCATTGTTGAAAAAAAGGGGGAGAAAATGTAGAAGGAAAAATGAACTGAAAATGGAACTACTTAACTCAAGGCGAGTTTTTGGATGTTTTGGATGTTTTGGATTATTTTGGAGTTTTCCCTCACCCCCGGCTCAGGGTGTGAAGCGGCCCTCATGTGCCTCCACCATAGGTCACTCCATATCTGCTTCACCTCGCAGTGCTTCTACTCATCAGTGACAGACCACTAGCATATCACGGCAATAGCTCCATACCCATATTCTTCCGGGTCACTATCCCTCTGTGTTGGATTTATTTCCACTCAGGAAGGACCCCTAGTCCTTTCCCTGGTGGTTCTTTGTTCTTTGCTTCTTGTTGTTTTGTTCCTTGTTCTTTTAGCATGTTCCCCCAACCACTTTTTGGTGGTCCGCTGGTTTCTTTCTTTTTGGTTGTTTGTTTCCTGTCCCATAGACCCTTTTTGGTCTTCCGTTGGACATTAATAAATTTATCTTATCTTATCTTTATCTATATTTGGTATTTTTTAATCAATGCCAAAGGGGGAGATTGTTGAGATGTTTTTGTTGACATTGTTACTATTGATGTCAAAACCTATGTACCCAATGGTTGTGCTCCAGGTGATGTACAAAATTGATCTATCCTATGTAGTATTGTATGGTAAAATATTTTGTGGACGGTTATGGTAATGGTGGTATATCCTTTTGGTATGATATGGTGAATTATTGATGAGGTATGTGGAGTCGTTCCTCACTCTAGTTTTGGGAATATTTTTTGGTTGACATCAGTTGAAGACAGTTAGTATAGAATCATGAATATCAATCTTTTATTGGTTTCTGGTTTCCAAATATTTCTCTAGATATCCCTGCTATTGTACATTCATGCAACATGTTATATAATTTTTGGTATGTTATTCATGTTCCTCTAGTTGGTTGTGAATTTTATGGTAACCAAACATGGTCTTGGCTATGGCATTCCCCCCGGCATCAGAATTCAATATATTTTGGTAATTTTGTTTTGTAACGTGTTTATCCTATGCATGACCTATTTATTTATGGGTCTCGTGATAACGTGGAGAGATCTTATGTGTGACCTATCGTCTGATGACAATGTGTTGTGCTTTAATGAATATTTCAATTTTCTTATTCAAGCCGACATGTTTTTGTTGGTCGAATCATTATAAAATTATACCACCTCTATAGGTATATATAGAACATCATTTTGGTTTTGTATGGTGATGGATGAGCAGGATGCGGATATGGATTGTGAAAGTGATAATTAGCAAAAGAAGATATATTATAGAGTTTTGGCGAAGAAGTAGAAAAAAAATTCTATAGTTGGTTCTCATTTGGATTTACTGTAGACAGTTATTGTGTTATTAACCGGAACTAAATCCGTCATGTGCAGATACAACTCCCTTAGTTCAAGTTTTGGTTGTAAGATTATTTTTGTATTAAGCTGTGATATTTGGCTTATGTATTCAGGGTAGTGAGCCTTACTTGTAGTGAGAAAACCAACAGTGAGCCTTTGTAAAAATTACCTTAACCGGTGTTTATATACATGAGAATTACCTTCTATGTGGTTTTTCCCATCTTGGTTTTTTCACTTAAATCTGGTGTTCATTGTGTATGGTGTTTCTTATATGCTTTCATGATTATTTATGTTTCATTTATTTGACTGGATTTACATTGCTACCAAATCAATTAAGTTTATAAATATCTTGGGATTACTGATTCACCCCCCCACCCCCTTCTTAGTTATCTAGGGTTTTTCAACACTTCTCAATGTTCATACACCTTTCTTGAGTAAATATACATCCTATTTCCAAACTTTTCACATGATTTCAGGTAGTTTTTGAGGTAGTTTCAGCCAACACACTGATTCACTTCCCTTTTAAGAAGTTTTTACAAATATTCATTATTAATCACTAAGAGGTTATAATAGCCTTTATTTTTTTCTTGCTTTAACTCAAAGGATTAAGTACTGTGTATTCTATTTTTTATTCCAAACTATTATTCACATACTAATTTTTATTTTGGGAACTATTCATCTAGTATCTAATGAGAATAAAAATGATCAATCTTTTATGATTCTTTCTCCTTCTGATTTTTTGCAAATCATTTTGTTTAATGATTTAAAATGCTTAAATACGGTAAAAATTTTGGATGCAAATAAAAAAAATTGCATTGCTAGGTCTGCTAGGTCATGTACATAGTATTGCTAATCGTTTTCCATACTCTCATTTATGACTTATAAAAAAGTATTACAAAATGAACATTCGATTTCTAACAATGACTCAAATACTTTCCAAGTAGCTAAATGCTATTTTATGGACGAAAAGGATGCTCAACTTCTTTCTTTAGTTTCAATGTAATCTTATGTAAATGATATTCTATTATTTTTATTGCTTTATCCTAAGTTTGTTTCTTTTCCGTTGTAGTGTCTCGTCTACTTTCAGAGGTTTTTTTCCTCCTTTCAATATCTTTTGAATTATGTTTAACTCTTCCTACTATGCCTTGTGTAAATTGCATATGCATCCTTTCTTATGTAAGGTGCACCATTTGGAGCCTTCACAAAATTTTCATACTATAAATGACTAGCATCAAATATAGTTTCGTAGTGGGTCCCTTCAATTTGTACCATTTTACCTTTGTGTGCAAATAAAACACATTGATGTAAAATGAAAGAAATAGTTTTATATTACCCAATGGAAGGATACTCAAGTAAAACATCAATTTGTCAAACAATCATTTTTTCTAACACAACATAAAATTGATAGTTCTTGAGCTCAAACTCTTAATTTTAGAATGATGCCTCCCAATGTATTGATCAACATTCTATTAGTCGTCTTCAATGAAATCTCAAAATGTGTATTTAATTAATATCTAATATCGCTAGTGAACAAACATTCTTCAGTGTAGATATTATATTGACATTTTGGATCAATAATAAATTGGTCCATTGTTAACTAACTAGTATGTATAATGGATTGTAGTCAGTTTGTGGGATCTCATAAAAAAATTATAAGCAACAGAAGAGCAAGAATAGAAGAATACTTAGCATTATTTACATGCTCGTTTTCAAAATGAACCATATGTGTATTATTATGTGTCTCAACATTATACGAATGAATTAAAAATTGATTAGCATAAATCTCCAATGTAGGAACAACTAAAGGATTGTCATCATTATTGATAGCTTAAACTTAAACTTTGACCAAATTGTTGGCTGAAAAGTTTTGCACCTTTTGTTGAAGACAAATGCATGATTGAGTAGTGTCATTTACACCTCTATAAGTTTTGAAACGTGTGTTCATCATATTTACTAGGGAATGGTTTCTTGGGGCCCATTCTATAAACAAGGGGATCAAATTAGCACTCGAAAACTATGAAGAACAAATGCTTGTAATTTAGAGATGTTCCTAGGAGGTTTTGGTTTGAATGAAGGAAATGTAGATGTATTAGCAACTTGATTAACTCTTCCCTTCATGTCATTACTCTTTGAAAATATTATTTGAATTTTGATATTTGGAAGTAGTTTAATCTGATGATCTTGTAGTGTTGTAAATCACAAGCACCTTGCTAAGGTGTATAATTTATTCTTATTTAGTACCCATTTTAGTGTGTGCTCATTCTTCCATGCATCATTAAACTTTATTATGCATTTAATTAATAAATATTTAAATATGTGTCCTCTACTTATTTAATTTACATGGTGGCTCCTTTAATTATGGCTGTGCCCCTTTAACTAATTCCTCCAATTCTATTTAATTAATTAATTAATTAATTTAATATGCAACCCCCTTTTTTAATTCAATGCCATGGAATCCCTATGAGGAATCCTTCAATTATGGGTGTGTCTCTTTTATTATTTCAATCATTTATCTATGCTTGCATACACGTGCCCTATTTTAAATTAGGTGGCCTTTTGTGTTTATTCCAAATCCAAACTTTGATTTTGTGCGCATTTTGAGAATCCCCGTACCCTCGTTGACTCCAAATATAATTTTGAGCCCAAATTGGTAGGAATTGGGAGCCCCATTAGGCATAGAAAATAGGTTGCCTCATACCTCAGGAGGTTCCCTATTCCACTTAAATGTGGTCCAAATTTAAATTGAAGAAAGTTCTTAAGTGTTTAGCAGGATATTCAAATTCTTGTTGGCCCTCTTCGAGTTTTGAGCCCCAAAATGGATTGAGGAGGTATACAAGCAATGCTACCTCCCTTATTTTGGCATCCTATCTATTTATTATCAAGCATCCATGATCTATCCAAGAAATCATTCATTCATTCAAGTTCAAGAATTCAAGGAGAAAACCAAGCTCATTGTAGCAAGCTACAACAATCATTATGCAAGCATGTCTTTTGTAATGTTCTTTTAGGTTTCTATAAAGTCATGTTATTGCATAAACACTTATGAACTCATCAAGCACAACTGCATCATTCAAGGTATAAGACATTGTATTCTCTTATCCAATCCTTTGTTGCTAACCGTTTGCTTCCTTACATCAAGCATTTTTTTCCAATTTCACGGTTGATTCCTATATAGGGTTTTGACTGAGCCAAACCCCTTTCTCCCAACAATTTTCCCATTTTCTAAGTGTAGGTGATAGGTGGTGAAGCTAAAAAATGTGTTACAAGAAGATCTTACAAGAGGTTACATGTGGCAAAAGTTTCATCGGAATTTACTAGGACTCAGGTGCCTCCTAGGGCCTCTAGCCAAATAGATTTCCCTATAACCTCGAGGTTTTCCTGTACTTTCCATTTCGAACTGAAATTTAGATCACAAGTTAATCTCTATTTTGGATTTCCAGATCAGGTGTCGAAATTGAGTTTACAATTTGTAATTTTTTTGTATGCATAATTTATCTCATTCTTGGCCTACATCTTGCATTTTTCACTTTCATTTTACATAGTCAACTTTAAACTCAAATAGAAGGAATTCCATTTGCATCCACTTAGTGTTTGATCCTCCTTAAGCCTAGTGTATCATATTTTATTCCAATGTATAAGATAAATTTAGGTGCAAGCTCCCTAGTTTGATTATCCATCCTAGTGATTTCCCCTTGCACCTATTTTCTTTTATCACATTTTGGTGAACCCAACACATCTTGCATTCTCTTTAATTCTAATTTGGCATCTAGATCTGATTTCCATCCCTAGATCTAATTTGGGTAGCTTTAATTTTCATAATGGAATTTGCTAAATTAGATTGGTCTGTTATTTCTCATGTCATTACATTTATCCTTACTTCCATCTATCAATCACATGAAGTAGATAATACCTTCTTTCATTTCATGGTTCTTATATTCCTTTATGGAACTCTTGCATATGGAATCATGAGAATTTCAAATATCCTTCCCTCTTGAAAATTATTTCTCAAAGATTTTATTCATGTTTCATGTGGGCATATAATAATTTTTTCAATGAAATGCATGGAATATGTTGATTTAATAAAATACTATGTAGTGAATAATAAATCTAAAGATGATGTTTCCATTAACAACATTAGTGCCTCTTCTACATCATCTTTTGCTAATAAAGACTGAGATCACACTCCTAACAATACATCATTAGGGAGTCCTAGATCCCCTCCTAAAGATACCTTGGTCAAGAGACTAAAAATGCTACTTTATGCACTTCTTTAGATCATATTCCCTCTCCTAGAGTTTCTTCTCTTTATCAAAGTATTTTCAATAATCCTAATGGAATGAATTTCCTTCATGATTTATCTCCTAAGATAACGTTAAGTAAGGATGAAGATCTTGATAAACATTACTCTTCCCAATCTAAAAGAGGATGTGACTAGTGATGGTAGGATTCCTAATCTTTGTAAAAAGATCAATCCTCTACTTTTCCTCATATGAAACATTTTTACAAACCTCAAGACGAAATTCCTCCTCCTTCTCAACTAAAGGCTCATTATAATGTAGGATTCGACATTACTTCTCAACAAGGATATAGTGGGCAAGGTATTGGAATAAATGAACAAGGTATAAAGGTCCCTATAGATCCCCATATACAACTCACTAGAGATGGTATATGACTTATACCTCAAGCTAGCACTTTGCATTCTTCTTCAAATCATATTGATCCTTCTTCCTTAGAACCAAAACCTCATTATCCTTTTTCCAACCCCATCCCATATTAATACTCCTTTAGGTGATCATTTGGCCTTGGCTAGAGAATATTTTGGAGGCTTCAATATGATACAAAAATTCAACTTCCTTTCCTTTTTACCAAAAAATCAAAGATCTCATAATAGTTATTTTCATTATAGCAATACACATTCTCTTTTTTATTGTATTGAATTTAGGCAATTTGTTCAACATCTAGTGTATAGATGTCTTATTTTTTTAACAACCGATCTTATACTTTTTCTTTATATCAAAAATTTTGTGTACTAGCATCTCTTTCGCCTATTATGTTGTTCCACACCATGTGATCTTAGTGGTCTTCCTTCCTTGGGGGCTCTTTGTTTTGCATGTTGTTATACTTTCATATTAAATTTTTCTTTGTGAGCAACATAATAGGTCTCGTCTCCTTGTCTTTCCACTTGGGGGCCTAGGGATCTCTCTTGAATCTCTTCTCTTTTCTCAGGACCCATTTTTTCCTTTGTTGACTTATGTCTTTTATAACATGATATCCTTTCCTGCACAAAAATGATTGTTTTTGCATGATGATTTTCTCTTTTAGGAGGTTGACAAACTTAGCCTTGCTTAAAAGTGTATGCCTATTATAAGGGACTTCTCACCTAGGGTGCATAATGTGTTGGCCTTTTCAAAGTATTTCATTCCCTAGCAATAGTGGGGATATGTATGTTTCTCCTTGTCTCCATGTTGGGTGGGAAAGGGTTCTCTCTTCAATTATTTATCTTCTTCAAAGATACATTATCTCTTTGTTGACTTTTATCTTTTATTACATGATGTCCTTCCTTGCATGAACTTTTTTGTTATACATGAGGACATTTTTTCTTGCCTTCACCCTTGAAGGGAAAAGGTTCCCTTTTTCAAATCATGTATCCTTTCTAAGGCTCCACTTTCCTTAGTGGAGTGGTGTTTTTTTATCATGTGACATATTTTCTTACATGAAATTGTTTGTTCAATTAGGGATTCTCTCTTATGCAAGAGGTGTGCATCTTTGATCACACCCTCTTATTTCATTGCAATTGTATGCCCATCATAAACAAATTCCCATGCTTGGGAGCTTAAAGTGTATGCAAGAGGAGAAAAATGATTGAACTAGGGCCTATGTATGCAAGAGGAGATAAATTTTTGAGCCCAAATTGGCTGGAACTGGGCACCCCATAAGGCACAAAGAAAAATAGATCACTCCTACCTCGGGAGGTAACCTATAAGGCACAAATTGAAATAGGTTGCCTTGTACCTTAGGAGGTGCCCCGTTCCACTTAAATGTGGCCCAAAATTAAATTGGAGAAAGCTCTTAGGTTTTAAACGGGATATTCAAATCCCCATCTATAACATCCCTACTAGGATTTTCCCTAAAATTATGTAATCAAATTTCTAATTTCTGCCCTAGATTTCTACACTTACCGTCTTTGCTAAAAACCCTAATTTCTAATTTTATTTTGTATCATTAAACAAATAATTACAATGAACACAAAGATGCCCAAACATGACAAATATTGAGGCGAGTGGTACTGCAAGATGATACATTATGTAGACAACCAAATTGAAACAACAATTATGTTTTCCTAAATTAAACCTTACTACTACAATTGAAAATTTTTGACCTAATTTTTACAATGGATTCTAGGGCATGACCTACCAAGTAGCGCCCAAAATTTTTACACTATAAATTGGGCTTATAAGTAGGGTTGTGCATACCAAATACCGTAAAATTAGTGGAGAAATGTTATACCATTGCTAGGCAAATTTTAAAAAAAGATGCGCCTAGGGTTTGTTGCTCCAAATTGTCCCCAAAATAGGTGAAGACGCCCTCAAAGATGTATGCTCCTGATTTTCCCAAGTGTGGCACTCAAGAAGGGTGAAACCCAAGTGCAAAAAACTCAACAAAGCTACCTAAGACGCTGCTCCAAATCAGATCTTCAAATCTGAATATGTAATGGATTTCCTTTTTCAATGATATAGCTAGCCTACAATTGAAATGGAAGATAATCAACATCTATTATGCATCAATGCTTCCTAATGTGTTGTGAAATAGCAAGGTTTCCATCCTACCTTGCAAGAACCTGAGGTTTTCATCTTAGATTCTCCAGTGTGTTCAGAGCCTTAAACAATAGATTTGCAAGCCTGACTAAATGACATTGAATCCCCGCTTTAAATAGGTGATGCACAAGACTTTGGCCAAAGTTATCCCAAAAGGGAAATAAAATTTATTTTATTTAAAAAACACTTTTAAAAAAACCCTAAGTCGGCTAGGGTCGACCTACATTAATTTATTTTATTTATGTAAATATTTTATTTATTTAAATATTAATTATAAAGTAGATGAAGAGGAGTTGATAAGCAACATTTGGTTGGCCAACCAACCTTTTCTAAATCGAGTTCATCACATTGTCAGCCCTCTTCAAGTTTTGAGCCCCAAAATGGATTAAGGAGGTATAAAAGCAAGACTACCTCCCTCATTTTGACATCCTATCCATCTATTATCAAACATCCATAATCAATCCAAGTAATCAAATATTCATTCAAGTTCAAGCATTCAAGGAGAAAATCAAGCATTCATTGTGGCAAACTACAACAATCATAATGCAAACATGTCTTTTGTGATGTCCTTTTAGGTCTTTATGAATTCATTTTACAACACTTGTGATCTCATTTCAAGCACAATTGCATCATTCAAGGTATAAAATATATTCTCCTATCCAAGTCTTTGCTACTAACAACACACTTCCTTATTTAAGGCATTTTGGTTTAATTTCAAAGTTAATTCCCATATAGGGGTTTGACTAAGGCAAACATCTTTCTCCCAACAATTTTCCCATTTTTTGTGTGCAAATGATGAGCGGTGAAGCTATGGAATATGTAACAAGAAGATCTGACAAGAGGTTACAAGTGGCAAAAGTTTCATCAGAATTTACCATGACTCGTATGCCACAGGGCCTCTGGCAAGCCAGGTTACCTCGTTCTTTCTATTCTAGACTAAATTTAGATCACAGGTTAGTCTCTATTTCAGATTTCCATATTTGGTGTCGGAATTGAGTTTAAAATTTGTGATATGTCTGTATGCATAATTTATTTTATTTTTGCCTTACATCTTGCAATTTTCACTTTTTATTTTACATAATCAACTTTCAACTCAAACAGAAGGAAATCCATTTGCATCCACTTAGCGCTTGAGCCTACTGGATCATATTCCTTCCAATGTATGAGAGCAATTTATATGCAAGTTTCTTTGTTTGATTATCCATCCTAGTGGTTGGCCCTTGCAACTATTTTCATTCATCACAGATCCATACTTCAAACATGTATTGCTAATAATTTGGACACAATGGTTTTTACATTTGCATACAAATCCATGAAAGATGCAAAACTAATTAGATACATGTCCACATCTCTTCTTTGTCCTCCTTCACCTTCAATTCATAGAACTCATAAAAAGATAAATCATTACGAATTATTTGACTTAGAGCATTATATTCTTCATGATACTTTTGTCATTTCATCTTTTCCAAGAAGTGATAATTGTTGCCAAATTTGGCCTGGAATGTCATCATATGAGGGTTGTTTGAAATCTTATCACTAGTTGAATTAATTCTTTCTTAATATTGATGATTGGATCTACCAACATTCCATAAAGAATATCAACAATAAAGAATAAAGAGAGATCAACAATAAAGAATATTGCGGAGCAAGTGTATATTCTTTAAGATCTTTGGAACCGTCGTGATGGTTTCTACCGTTGTTGTCGTCTCCCGCTCAAGGGGAATTTCAAACGAGTCCTTTGCTGCCGCTTCCTGCCTCCCTGTTGGATCGGTTGATGCTTCTGTTGGTGCTGCTTCTGACGCTGTTGGTGTCGCCCTGGCTGTTGTTGGGGTTGTTGGCGTGGGGGAGTCCTCTAAGCAGGTTGGCCCTGGGCCGCAACAGCGGCTGCCTGTTGGATCATATGCAAATGTGGCGGCCTTTGAGGCACACATTCATGGTGCCAGGTCTTCTACTCCTATCGCTGGGAAAGGGGGCCTTAGGTCCCGTCCTACTAGAGTGACGCCTGTCTCTGTTAGAGACCCCATCGTGGTAAAGCTGAAACTAGAAATTGGGGATGAAATCATTTCAAATGCGGAGGATTTTTTTTCTAATGCGGCCATCTTCAGATTTAGGGGTTTTTGGCCCTCTTAGGTGAACTTGCATGCTTGGATTTCCAAGCATTGGGAACCTCTCATATTTGATTCTGTTCAAATATACCCAGCGGCTAAGGGGTTTTTTATTGCAAAGTTTGGGAATGCTGCAGACAGGAAGATCATTATGTGTGATTGGTGCTTCACTTGGGAGGATGAATCTTTCCCCCTTATGGGCAAACCCTGGCATAAGGATTTTGATTCTCTCACCGAGTCTTTTAGAAAAACACCCATTTGGGTGAGACTCCCGCATCTCCCCTTGCATCTTTGGCTGGACTCTGTTCTGGAAGTTGTTGGGGAGGCCATTGGGGATTCTCATATGGTTGATACGGGCACCTCTGACGTTCTTCATCCGACATATGCTCGCATCCTTGTGGAAGCAGATGCTTCTAAGGGTCTTCTAGAGAAGGTTACTCCGGTTTCTCCTTTTGGCCCCTGGATCCAGACTTTGGATTATGAGGGTATTCCGTTTCATTGCAGGATATGCCACATGACAGGACATGTGGCTGCCCGGTGTTCATCAGAGAGGATTAAAACGAAGAAATCGCCTTCGTGGTGGATAGGGGCTTCAGACCAGCATCATTCGATTCATAAAGCATCTGCGGATGTTGTTGCTCCTGTTGCTGACTTGGTTCAGGAGGGTGATGCAGCTTCAGTAAGGGATGTTGTTGTCTCTGGTTCTGCTGACCAGTTAGCCAGTGTTGGGGGCTCTGTTGTCCTTGCTCCTCCATGTGGGGATCAGGGGCGTGGTGGTGTCGCTGCCCCTACTAGTGTAGTCAGTGTTGATGCGATGGTGGGGGATGGATGGATAACTGTTAAAGGAAAGAAATCGAAGTCATCCATGCCCTCTTTTGATATGCACTTACGATCACACAAGGTCAGGCCTAAAGGTAAATCTTGATTGGCCTTTGTTTGTGGTATGTTGGCCTTTGGTTGGGAACTTTCTATTTGTTCCCTTGGGTTGGGGAGGTGTTGTTTTCTCTTCCTCTCGTTGTTTAGGGTTCTGGGGTCCTTTCAAAACCAGCTTTTGTGTTCATGTGTTGGCATGTTTTGTTTTTAGGTTCTATCTCTCTTAGTTGGGCTTTATTTCTGATCTTTCGCTTTGTATTGGGTTTCAGGAACCCATCAAAACCTGTTTTCCTTAATCAAAAACATTCCATGTTGATCCATTTTCCTTGGGATTTGAGCTATCTGCCACAGAATCTCTCATTAATTATTGAAATTCATAACTTTCCCTAATAACTTTCTACATTTTTGTATTGTTCCTTCCATTGTTGTCCTCAAGCTTGCATTATAGTAGTTCCCACAAGCTAGCAAGCATAATGGTTCTTATGCCAATTTAATGTCTCCCTTCTAATATGTTATTAATTTTTTTTGTAATTTTCTTTTATTTTTTATTTTTGAAGCGAGCAAATAACTTAAAACAGCAAACTATTTTTTTAAAATAAGTTGATTCGACAAATGAAACTTCAGATTAAGATGTAACCACACAATGCAATCAAAACACCAATCTAAGCAAATGAATAAGATGACATCAATATTAGTTGCTACTACAAATTTGATTGTGTTCATTTCATTGGAATTAAGTCTTAGGGCTCATATGCATGCAGAACCATGTCACAAATATAATATATATATCTAATTGTGATTCTATATGAAGTATGATTGCTGGAAATTAATAAATACGAGTACAACTATGAATAAACATGAAATTAAAGAGTATAGATGAGCCTAGAAACTCCATGTGACGTGTAATCTATTGAGTGAAAGATTAGATCTGAAACATCTACAAATTCTCTCCAACAACCAGTAGAATATATCGATATAATGTTTTATGACAACATAAGACTAGTATGACAATCCTAGACTATATGGCTTGCATAAAGAGAGGTGTACAATCTAATCAAGGATAGAAATGACTAATAAAATCTTCAAACCCTGTAATGATCTTTATATGTTTCACATAAATTTCCAATCCTAGAAGGGTACAAGACTCCAAATGCAATGGCTTTGTGCTTCAAATGCTACAGTTGTTGCTACAAATGATACAAATCTAGAGATGATATTAAGTGAGCTTGAAATTGGTGATCTATTGAAAAACATTGTACTGAAATTTTAACAATAATCTGCAATCCATAGTGCATTGAAATCTCCATCAAATCATTGTTGTGAAACTATAACAAACTCCAAAATATCTCAAAATCCTCCACAAATCAGTGCATTTGTGATTCTTGAATGAAGTCACACGCACTATTAGAAGCAAGGGTTTATGTCCTTGGTCCCAAATATGGAATCTAAGAAGGCGTTTTTGTCCTCTCCAGCCCTAAACAAACCAAGGTGTTTTGTCCTTTGATGCTCTAGATTGAACAAGCTACCCAAATCTAGAAATTGGATGCAAAAAGAATAAGATGAATTATCCCCAAATGAAGATAGGCACCTCCTTGATATACCTTTTCGAATTGAGTCGTTGAGTCCTAAATTTGCCCCCAACTATTTAAAAATACTGGTGATTCTTATTTTATTTTATTTTCTATTTTTATTTTATCTTAAATATTCAAAAATGCTTTTATTGTAATAGTATTGTTTGGAAACACCTTTTATTTTAAATATACTATTATTATTAAGTCATAAAATTAGAAATTATGGACCCAAATGAAATAATATTCTTGATTATTTTAATTTTTTTTTTAAAAAGGAATATGAATATTCATGAACTTTAGTTTTGGAAAATTGTGTGCACTCATGTGGGTTTATAACATGTGGTTGCCATAATTGGAACACAAAAAATGTGTGTGTATTTTTTTCCCACTAATGCCCTGAGGTAAAATTTGGGGCGTTGCATAATCAAATAGTGCAAGTTGTAGATGTATTCGTAAGAGCTTGAAGTTGTTATAAATCAAACCGTTACAGATAACAGTAAACTAAAATTGGTATTCCATAAAAGTATTACAATTACATTCAATAGATTGGCTTTATAAAGCCACTATTCCCTGTGCAAAACTAAATTACGGGAATGAACTTACGAACCATAGGTGAAAGCCTGCAGATAAATATTTGCAGTGTAGCTTAACATTTTGGTCTCCATGTTCTCCATAAGGCACTTCTTGATTGAAATTAGCAAACGAAAAATGATTATAGAATATATGCATAATATAAATTAAAGTTTTAACATCTGATGAACTATTTTCCTAGATTTATGATAAAGATTTAAATAACATATAAAAATAATTCAATATACAATAATTGAATAAATAAATTCTTTAGTTACAAAGAATTTGAATACATATTCAACTGCAACTATTTGAATGTAAGATATTTTTGGGTTATATTCAAAACACGCATACACCCAAGTTAGAAGACAATCTCAAATGTGCCCTATATCTTTAGTTGGACACACCTTATATACCCTTTTCAATGCCCATAACCAACCAAATCACCTTTCTTGAGGTACTTTAAACCAACGCACTGATTCACAATGGTTGTCTTCGTTATTATTATATTAATACAATTAGTCATCCCTTTTAAAAAGGTTTTACAAATATTCATTATTAATCCCTCTTTTAACTAAGAGATTATAATAGCCTTTATTTTTTCTTATTTTAACAAAGGATCAAGTAGTTTGTATTCTATTTATAAATCCAAACAATTAATCACATACTAATTTTTATTTTCCATGCATTTGATGCCCAACTTCTTGCTTTACTTTCTAAGTAATCTTCTATAAATGAAATTCTAGTATTTTTATTGTTTTATCCTTGGTTTGTTTCTTTTCCTTTTTCGTGTCTCGTCATTTTTCTATTTTGATAGATAATATTCAAGGTGAGCTTCTTCTACCTTCGGAGGATATTCTTCTCTTTTCAATCTCTTATGAGTTCTTTCTAAATCTTCCAAGTGTATCTTGTATAAATTGCATATGCATCATTTCTCTTGTAAGATGCACCATTTAGAGCCTTCACAAAAGTGTCAGACTATGAAATAACAAACATCACATATAGTTTGTAGGGGGTCCTTTCAATCTATACCATTTTACCTTATGCAAAAATTTAACACATTGATGCAAAATGCAAGAAATAGTTTTATACTACCCCATGGAAGTACACCCAAGTAAAACATCAAATCTGTCAAACAATGGTTTGTTGTAACACAACATACAATTGATAGCTCTTTAGGTCGAACTCTCAATTGTAAAATGACACCTCCCAATGTATTGATCAATATTCCATTAGTCGTCTTCAATGAAATCTCAAAATTTATATTTTATTAATATCTAATATAACTAGTGAACAAAGGCTCTTCAATGTAGTTATCATATTGACATTTTGGGTCAATAAAAAAATTGGTGCATTTTAAACTAACCTGAATGTATAATTGACCATAATTGGTTTGTGGATCTCATAGAAAAATGTAATCAACAAAAAAACAAGAATCGAGGAATATTTAGCATTAATTACAAGAGCCCCTACAAAAGTATGTTCATGTGATACATCCTCATTTTCAACACGAACCATATGTGTATTATTATGTGCCTCGACATTATATGAATGAATTGAAAAGTGATTAGCATAAATCTCCAATGCAGGACCAACTAAAGGATTGTCATCATTATTGATAGCTTAAACTTAAACTTTGATCAAATTGTTAGCTGAAAAGTTTTGCACCTTCTGTTGAAGACCCATGCATGATTGAGTAGTGTCATTTACACCTCTAAAAGTTGTGAAAATCTTGTTCATCATATGTACTAGGTAATGGTTTCTAGGGGTCCCATTCTACAAACAAGGGGTAGAGTGACCAAATTAGCAATCAATAAACTATGAAAAACAAATACTTGTAATTTAGAGAAGTTCCTAGGAGCTTTTGGTGTATGTGAAAGATGATAAACTTTCCTTCTATTGTAATACTTAATATCTGTATATTGCTGTTTGCAGAACTTACTAATTTATAAGACACTTATTATATTGTTCGATTTCTATATTTTTCGGTGTCTTTAATAAACTTTGCAAGCTGCTTTATATATATCATAGAATGGTGGCGATTTGATGAGTCGTGACTCATAAATGAGTCACGACACATCAAGTCGTGACCCTTCATCTATTGTCAACCCGTGTTGAATGTTAACTGTCGTTTGATTATTCATTAACGTCGACTGCTGTCGTTTGCAATTAAGTCAGTTATACATTAAACCGTCAACTGTTGTCATTTGTTTAATATAATCGATGAGGTGGTAAATGTGTTAAATCCCGATAGCTAGAAGTTTATTCATATACGATATAATATATATAATTATAATTATGTATTAATGTATATGTAATATAATTACATA
>MU224895.1:1463401-1489765 GCA_018584345.1 Thuja plicata
ATTATAAATCTCTAATTTCAAAATTGTAAATCTTGATAGGTTGCTAGTTCATCATCATCCGAGAGGAACTGGAGCACATACTCCTTCATCCACTCAATAAAACACAACCGACTAAACTCCAAGAAGGTAGATAACTTGGTCTTTGTGCATTCAAACTTGAGGCTCACATCACACAAAGACAATAGTTACAAAACAAGGGAGGCACAACATTGGGATGTTGAACCAGAGTCTGCGGAGTTGGAAGGCCACTTTGATGCACTTACAGTTGATGATGCTGATTGCGAGCTACGTAGTGATGTTGAGGCTGATCCTGAGGCTGGGCCTGACACTAATAGTACTAATGCTAGTACCACTGTTTGTGCTTCTAATCTGCTGCCTAATCTGCAACAGCAGAATGATGAAGAGTTTTTTGATGGTTTTTGATGATATTTTGATCACTGATGATAGATACAGTGATTATTAATGTTGGCATTATTGTTTTTGAACCGAAACATTGATATGGTGGTGTATATTGGCATTTTGTTATGTCATTTGAACTAAAACAACAATATATGTGGTGGTCTATTTTGCTATGTTGCTTTATTATTAGCATAGTCATGTATGAACTTATTTGCTGCTGCATATGTTTACATATATATATTTTAAAAAATAAAAATTTCTTGTACGAACGAACCCAAAACAAATCGAACCCAGCCCAAAAAAGTTTTGAACGAATGTCGAACCCGCATACGAACCGGAATCCTAACCGGCAACTTAGAAATATATTTATGCATTATATATACAAAAAAATTAGAGAAATATACATAACTCTAAAACTAAATCATTTCATAGTTTGAATCTATGATGGGTCCCTGGGTATCCTCGAGGATTCGCGCGGGATCCTCAAGGATTTGCGCGGGATCCTCGAGGATCCGCATTGGATCCAGGCAGGGTCCAGATCTGGACCTGTGGGTCCGTCAGGATCTGCGAGTCTGCAGATCCAGACGGACCCACAGGTCTGCAGATCCAGACGGACCCACAAGTCCAGATCCGGACCCTGCCCGGATCCAGCACGGACCAATCCGCGAATCCGAACCCGGATCAGACTCGGACCCGAATCCAAGGTCCAGGGTCCGAATCCAGTAACTTAGGGTAAATCATTTGATATCATAAGACATAAATATTTGTGTTAATGAAACTAAATTAAGTTAATGAAATTGGCATGGACCAAGCTCATGCATCCAGATGAACTGAATTTTGATCGAAGAGATGCTAGAATGCCAAACAGATATAAAAGATAGAAGAAAGAGCTGACAAAAATAAGGCTTAAAAACTGGCAGCAGAAGCATCTCCTTTGTTTAAGCAATTAACTGCACCAACACTTAACTCCGCATTCCTAGCAAAAAATTAAACAAAAGGTAAAAGCATAGCTTCATCTCTTCAAAAGGACAAGTCTGTCCTTTTTATAAGCAATTTTAGGCAGACACTTAATAGGTTCTTATACATACAGCGGATACTCTACCTAAGCGGATTCTAGAATTATTGGGGACCTACTATCATGGAATGAATGTAAGCTGGACCACAGATAGATGTTTGTGAAATTTATGAGTGGGCCCCTTACTCTTCTGTAATAGAAGTGAATCACATTGATATTATACACAAAGGTGCTGACAGGACCATGCAACTAGTCAAGATTTGCCTTATAGGAATGGCGTGTTTCATGTCTGATGGCCTATACAGAGACCTGACGCATAGATTGCAATAATTAGAGATTTAAGCCAAACAATATTGCCTCCTCCATTATTGACATTCTGAATCTCAACTGTTAGAAGAGAGATGAAGAGGACATTTTAGAAGAACATTACTGAGACTCTCATTGTCAATGTTTGTATGGGCCTGAATTGTTGCCCTTCATTTTACAGCTCGTGTATTTTATTTTTGAACCTCAGGATGTCTTCATTTTTAACCTTTTTGCTGCATATATTTTATTTATGCATGTGTCTTTCAAAAATCTCTTATACTCTTGTCTTCTATGAATTATCATTGGGGATTCAATAGGGACTACTGCTGATTTACTTCAACAACTGTAGCATGTTCCAGCCCCTTTGTCTATATATTTCCTTTACTGTATATGATATCTATCTGTTGTCATTAAAAAATTTCTGATACTCATCGTCTATGAATTCATTATTAGAAATTCAATGAGGACTACATCCTATTTATTTTAACAATTGCAGCACTCAAGTATGAAAGTTCAGATTACTTTACTTTATTACATCCTATTTACTTTAAAAATATATTAGAAGGGCACTCAAGTATGAAAGTTCAGATTACAATACCACAATGTCACTGGTGACCTATTCTTGCTTTTAAAGTCCAAATAATCATAGCATATCATGGCTGTGAATCATTACAAAGTTCTTTTGGAGCTCCATTTGAGCCTTGAATAAAATAGTTTTATGCCAAAAAAATTGTATTAAGTTATGCGCTCTATACCCATGAAGCTTTGCTTCTCACTGGACATTTGCACATGGTTCAGAGTTTCTAGCAAACAAAATTGCATGTAAAATAATGCATTCTACAGTTTTTAAAAGCATAATAAAGGCATCAAGTTCAACAATAGCAAGACTAAACCTTGCCATTTACATTAAGTTTGTAAATGGAAGTACAATCATAGGACACAGAACATATAGTCCTACACGATACCTTGCAAGTCAAAGCTTAATAGTTCCCTCTTTCACAAAGATGCTCGTTTAGTACCTTTAAATTGTTGTTACTTTAGTCCTGACCTTTTCCCTCAGGAATTGAAGGATATGCTCTCGCTTCCAATTATCAATCCTGTAGATAATAACAACAGAACATATGCATATAAGAATTAAGGTGTGTAAAAAATAGGTGATATTGGTTTCAGTACGAAGTACAAAAGCATATTGAAATTAACTTCGTACAGTACTCACCCATGCTACAACAGAGCTATGTAAACTGCTAATATGAACTGACATTTTTGTTTAGCCTATATATTGCAACAAATTGGTTTGGAAGTAAAATACAAAAGAAATAATTGAGAATGCATAATATGACTGTTGGACATTTTTCATCAGTGTGGATATTTAATAAGTCATTGCTTAGTTTGAAGGGTAGTTCATTCTCAGACACCTCAAATCTCAAACTAGCAATTCAGTCTTACAAGTATAATTTGTTCATCAGCTGTCGGTGATTTTAATTGCATTCAATTGTAAAATGCGCAAAAGCAGAATAAACAATATAATTTTCCTGCTGATGTATAATAACTAACCTGACAATTTCCTTATGATTACCATCTTCATCCAACATGATAAGCTTCGGGGGTGAACCATAATTATACTGAACATGAAGGGAAGTAAAATCATCCGCTTCTTCCTCAATAAAGGAGAGAATGTCTGGATAAAATGCAAGCTTTCTCATGCATACTTCTAAAATTGCACCAGAATAAGTAGCCTGCATAAAAAGGTCACCACATGTCATTGGTTTTAATACATCACAATAGCATCTGAACAAGACATATAAAGTTGTTGCAATGAACAAGGCACATAGATGGACACACAGAGACAAAAGATCATTGTCAAATTGATAATGTAATACATATGGTTGAAATTAATATATCTGCAAAAGAGAATGAAGACAATACCAATGATAAAAAAATAAATCAACCACAACACTACAACACAGCCAATACCATTTGCAATTCACTTATAAATCCTGTTGGACGCCAGGCTCACAAATTTATGGTTCCATTCAAGTTACCATATCAAGTCAGCCAGGAAAGAAACAAGGGTGTATAAATCAATAATCATATTTTACCAACTACGACTCAACAGCCAAAATTTTGAGCTGAACTAAAGGCTTGGCAAAAAATATATATATATATTCATTAAAAAAAATCAAACAACATGCAAAATACTGTTAATAATCATAGATTCATAGCTATAAGCAATGAAATGAGAATGTGAGAAGCCAGGTAAATTGTTGAAAAATCATTCAAACCCAAAGCAAGGAAAAAAATTGTAAAAAATAAAATAAAAAAATAGAACAAAATCTGCCACCTGGCTTGTTTTTTACAAGTACTTACCAGAAACTCTGCAAAAAACTCAGTAAACTCAGCATGTACTTACCAGAAGCTCACTAAGTTTCTGGCAAGTTACTTGCCAATCACATCTGGCTCCTGAGGAATCTAGAGTTCCTGACAAATTTTAGAGCTATGAAATGAGCAATGAACTTTTCATCTGCATTAATATCTCTAGGGTTGGTCCTTTCCTATGATTTCCTATCCCTCCTGTGTTTCCCCATCCCTTCCAAAAGGGGATTCAGCAGAACATAGCTTATATTTTGCATTCACAAACCGGTTTTAGAGCTCAATTATCCAACTGCATAATGTATATCTTGGTTATTTGAATATTAAAGTGAGTCCCTTCAAAATTTGAAGGTAGTTGATGAGCCTTTTTCACATGATGTCAAATAGATAGCATCTTCTTAGCTTTATATCATAAAGATTAAGTGTTTAAATCAGAAATGCATACCCTTGCAATTTCATGTTATATTTTGCAATCACTTTGGCATTCGCTTCCTCGGTGCCAAAGGTCTAGCACTCTTGTGTTATTTTTCCTTGTTTTATGTTCTAGATGTCTTGTTCATGATTTTCCTCGTGATTTGGACTTTTGTTTTGCTCATATTGCCCAAATATTAGTGCTTCAGACAAATGTCCACATGGCGCACCAGCATCCCACGATTATTCAAGTTTGGTGACCTTTTCTAGGCATTTCAAATGTTATCAATCCTATAGCTTTTGCTAGGTAGCCATCCTAAAGACATTCGGAATGGCTACCCACCCACCTTGCTTCCCTCTTTGACTCAATTCAAACCTCTTTTGATTCATGTTAATTGTTCTAAAATATTGTTTCTAAATCACTCATATGGGAAGAAGGTTTCATCGACAATGATAATTATTTTTTACCATCAAGTTTTTAATGGTACAATGATTAATGTTTACTGGGGGTCAGTAATTATTTATTTACCGGCAGGAAGTTATTTTCTACCAGTAAGGCATCTTGATGGGTATAATGATTTAGGCCACCCAACTTCCCATGATGTTGTTTGAACATTTGTGAACAATTTTGGGATGGATATTGAAGGCCCTTAACCACCTTGGAACTAACAACAAAGCACCCAAATGTGGGAGGTTAGCAATTTGGTTGCAATCTATATTAGCCTATGTTAGTCATGCTTGTAGAATCCCTGAGGAGGGGAGTTGGGATGCACAACCGATTGAACGCCTCATTTAGGTGGTAAAATGATATATAATAGATGCTTAAGGAGGTAGAAGTAGGAGGGTGAGAATGTGAAGAAAATCTTGTTCACAAGTTCTTGAGAGTGTGAGTAGAGGGAATGAAACTTTGTACACTGGTGCTGTCAAATTGAAGACTGTGGAGGAGGTTTGGAAGTGGATGTATTGTAATCTTGCATATAAAGATAATAGATGCTTCATCTCTCTCCTTAGTAGAGTTTTCTCTCAAAATGGTTTCTCCACATAAACCTTGTGTTGTGAGATTATCTTCTGTAGTTTCTTGCATTCTTAAGTTGCTGATTTGTGCCTCTTTGTTGCTGTTATCTTATGATGATGGTACCTTCCTTTTTATTGTTGTTTTAAGTTCATCTAAGGTAGTTGTATTGAGCATGTTGAAGTGACTGATTTTAGCATCATAAAGAAGTTGAAACTCTATATAAATTCCATATTAAGACAACTTAACTTCATATCTACTTACAATTTTCAGATTTGCATATTGTAGTAGCATTAAGCCTTGTAACTCACCAATTGGTATCATAGCTTTAATGGAGTCTTAATGATTAACAATTGAGTTAGAGGTTAATCTTAATCCAACAATTAATTCTTGCATTCTCTTGGGAATCTTCTTGCACTCTCAAGCTCTTCATTACAACATACTGTGAAAATAAAAATATTGAAGCTCCATTGTTAACAATTTAATCTCATTGATGTGAAGATAATTCTTGTGCTCTCCATTTTTCATAGAGGTGTGGTAATGGCTTTCGCAACAAGTAGTGAAGTCTCCTTTGTCTCTAACACGGCTTTTGTAATGTGATATCAATCTTGTGTGTTGCTCCTAATGAATCTTATTGTTCTTATTGTTATTGTATCCCTCGGTGCTTGTCTCTTTGGCATTGAGGGATCATTTACTTGCTCATCTACATTGATACTCGCATTATTTTGTTTCATAGTCATTTCTTTTGCATAGCATTCTTGCATTCTATGTTATTACCAAAAATAGGCTGTTGTGAAAGTAAAAATGCCAAAGCAGGGGTTTGACCTGAAGACAACCTGCCAAATAGCCACTACAACATTTTCTTCCCTTCTTGTTTTAGCTACAGGTCCTATTACAGGAAGATTTCTAGTCTACAATGAACTTAGTGACATCTTCCCTTTATTATTTCTTCATCATTTTGTCAATTTCCTTTCAATAGAATAGCTTAGATTTGTGCTATTCTATTCTCATTATCAATATTAATCTACTGTTTTTCTCTCTTCTTTTTAAACTATGATTTTAGACTTGTTTTCCAAGATATATCTGTGTTCTAGTTTTTCTGGCAGTACAGGACTACAATGTGTCACACAAGTGTCCATGCTCATTGCTAAGTGCTAGCATCTGGACCAGTCAGCACCAGATTTTGATGCCGGGTTCCTTTTTGACTCTCTTTATTAGTTCTATGATCAGCTCGTTATTTTTGTTACTTATTTTTCAATAATTAGCAGCAATTTAAAACATTAAGTGTTTTAGCTTAATTATGTAAATGGCATTTTTCTTCAGTTAGAATACTTTAGGCTAATTGGCTTTAAACTGTCCTAAAACAAAAATAGGTCAGTTTCTAAACATAAAACACAGCTAGTTAACCTGGGTGTATAATGATTGAGATCACTCTCAAGTAGAGTTTGTCTTTGTTGGGTAGAGTCAAATTTCAATCTCTACATATGTATTCAGAGTATGTCTGAAATTGGTTAATAGACTTATATCAAGGATAAGGGAACCTATAGAACCCCCACTACTATATCTAAACCAGAGTTACAAGACTCGCCTAGACTCAGTGAGTAACCCTCTTCGAATCTAGGAGACTCGACTACCGAGTAATTGCCAAACTTGTTGAGCTTGGGAGACTTGCCAGACTCACCGAGTCTAGGCAAGTCTACCAGATAGACTCACCATTTCAATTAAATTAAAATACAGAACTTACAACCATTCAATGCTTGTTTGTTTTAGGACATGCCCATCTAGGATTTACAAAAAAAATATGAAAATGGTGTGCCCCATGAAGGTCGATGTGGTTTTGAAGGTCTTCATTTGGGCTTGGTGGCAGGGCTTTTGCCGCTCAACCCGCCTTGTATCGCAACAAGGAATGTGACAAGAGTGCTGCCCCTAGAACCAGCAAAGGGTACTACCCCTTGACCCCTCTAGAGATGCTACTCCCAAACCCCTGCAAGGGACGCTATCCTCAACCCCATTGGGGTGTTGCCCCCAAACCCCCATCAAACTATAAATCTAAGCAAGTAATAGGCCAATGATTAATCATGATCATAAAATCTACAAAATACATAGCCCCTGTTGCAAATCTCTACATCTTCACAGTCAAAGCCACAATCAAGAATTATCTTGTATCATACATTGGACAACTTGTTTAGTATACAGGGACTGTCATAGAAAAAGTTGGTATGCTACTATCATTGTACTGTTGAATACAAGTTAAGTCATAGTTGGCAAGAAATATAATTTTCATAATGCAAAAATATATCAATCATGCCCTGCACAGTGCACACAGACAACTCATAGTCCCATCTATTAGTATTGTAACTAAGGTCAGACTAGTCGATAACCATTTATCTTTTTACTTAATCATTCCTCTTTTGTTAATGAGCTTGACAACAAAATATGCAGTCTTGAAGGCTTCAAGAAAAAATTAATGATAAAATCCTCAACTGAATATACACACCAATCACTAAGACAAGCTAATATAAGGTTATTGTGTCTTTAGGGTTTATTTATGTTGGGGTGCATGAAACAAGTTTCAAATCATTAAAAAACTCTGAACTTCAAGTATTTATCAATTTGCCAAGTCTTTACCGAATGCGGGCATCTATTTTGAGTCCAAGTCCAAGTCAAAAATCTGCTTGCCTAGTCCGAGACCAATTCGAGTCTTGTAACCATGATCTAAACAATGAAATCACCTTTGCAAGTTAGAAAGCTTTTTGTGAAAGATTTTCTGACAATGAACCTACGTTTCCGAATTGGCCAAGAACCTAGGCATTGATGGGTACAATTTGCTTTTGGAATTGTAATCGGATTTGATTCACTTATGGATGTGTCCAAGGATTTCAGTCATAGATTCATTCGGAATCGTTCCTGAGTGTACCCAAGAATTCCAACAATGCTTAGGCAATATCAGCACGATTCTTAACGCAGGCAACAATTATGATGCATTTTGTTTGACTTTTGCCCATTAAAGTCACACCCTAAACTAGCAGTCATTTTCACTTGCATTTTGCTTGAGGTAACAAGGAAAAAAGAACAAAACTACATTTGGTTCAATGATTCAGCAGCATCATAGTAAGCTTCATAGTCACCACTACCAGTGTAAGCAGAACCACATTCTGCAGCCATTTTCACTTTTTGAGGAATCTGATAGCCAGTATATTTCTACTGCAAGTGGTGGTGGGACTGCATGTGGTTCATGTGTCAATGACTACGCAGCATCAAATAAGCATCATGGTCACCAGTGTTAGCAGAGCCACAAATTCCATCTAACAGTGCAGCCATTTTCACTTTTGAGGAATCCAATAGCCAGTATACTTTTTGCATGTGGTTCTTCTCATCTACTGACATCATCAAAAGACTCGTGTCAATGATGATGATGATGATGATGTTGGTCTTGACGAAGGCCCATATGATGTTCTTAGGCTGCTAATATGTATATATTTATGGTTGTTGTGTATTTTGCAAAGTTGCATGGACACCAATACAGTTACAAATACAAATACAGATACAGCCATTTTTGAAGACCCCTAATATGAATATGGCTGGATACAGCTTTAATAAAAAACACACACATATTTAAGTTTTTAACACAATTTCTAAGTTTAGAGGAGATTTTCATTACATTAAAAGCAACATAGACACATAATTGTTATATATATGATTATAAGTTGATCTAATAATTCACCATAAACAAAAAATAATACAAACCAGGACTTCTAATTATATTAACAATAAGGTTATTTAATTCTAAATTAAGATAAAATAAAGTAAAATTTAAAGATCAATTGAAAAAAAAATATATCTATGTATTAAAAATCTAAAATATAAAGTGCACACAGATGCTGAGACAGGTTGCTGCTGTTAATGGGAGTCAACACCAGCATAGATTGGTTGGTCGCTGATGGAGGAAAGATTGACCTAACGCCAGTGTGAGAGGATATGACTGCCACGCAGGAGGACACAATGGATAATGGAAAAACCAGGACCGGCGAGAGGACTGCGCACGTCATACAGTGGAGAGATAAGGGGGGCTCTGACGTGGCAGAAGGAGAGACAAGGAGGAAAATAAGGAGCGGAGTGATAAGGGATTTGCAAGAGGTCGGAGAGATAAGGAGATGCCTCTAATGGAGAGACAAGGAGAATGCTAGTAATAGGATGGCATAATAGGAGATATAAGGGTGTTAATGCCGAACTTCTCTGCGGATGAGGCCACTCAAAAATGTGGCCTCACTGATTCATAGCTCCAGTCAAAAGTGATTACCAATCAAAAAAATATTAAAAATATTGATATAGAGAACTAGATAAACAATAATAATCTAAACCTTAAAAGAATTTCACAAAAAAGAAAGAAAAAAAATTGAATTAATACTTTTTTTTAAATTAAGTTGAAGAAGGTTCAACTCAAACTTTTTAATAATCAAATCAAAGTATTCGACACAATTGGAAAATTAGTGTTATTTGGGCACGTGTGGATACAGTATCTGATGCATATCAAAGCCGTATATGTATCAGATATGGTGGTACGTATTTTAATAAAATTGTTATATTTAGTTTATAATGCTCAATCAGGTTAATAAATTAAAGTTTTAGTAACTTTCTTATATTTTTTCAGTTAAGCTCTTATCCTTTGCTTTTCTGAGTTATCGATCTTATCTGTTATGGAAAGATCTTTGTCATTTCTTAATTAAGGAGACTTTTGCTCATTAGTTATTTATCGAATATCTTGATAATCATTATGTCATTACTTTTCACAATATGGTATCAGAGCTCAGGTTTTGAAGGAACCTTGAGTTGGGTGATAGACAATTTATCAAAAGGTCTCATACAAAATTGTATGATGCCACACGGATCTGCCAAGAAAAAAATCTACCATTTCTTTCTTGAAGTTTTGGCTAAGGTTTTTAAAAACTTGTGGGTAAAATAAAAGGTTTTTTTGCAAGAAAAATCACGTCTCTTCAAGACTGATTTGGTGTTTTTTTCAGGACTAAATATTTCAATCAAAAAAAAAATTAGATGATTTTTCATTCTTTTTTGCGCGCGATCTACCTTTTTCTTTGCAGAAACAATCGTGTCTATTTCCTGTTGTGAATCGAGGGTCTTTGTCTACAAAATGTGGTGCCATTATGCTCTGAAAATTGTGGATTTTTCCCATAAAAAATTGTTACAGCAAGTGCTTATTTTATTCAAAGAATGAAATGTACATATATACACAATTACAATGACAATGTTTCCTAAAGAAACAATCGATAAGTATAACTGAAGATAAAATTAGAAACTATCTAATCAGACTAACATTACATTATTGACAATTAAATAACTAGATATGCAAATATTATTCTAATACCCTCCTTTGATGGTCAATCTATCAACTACACCAAGTTGCCCTCTAAATTTTACAAATTTGTCTAGGCCCAAAGACTTGGTGAGAATGTCTGCAGTCTGATCCTCAGTTGGAACATACTACAACTGTACTTATCCATCCTCTACAAGCTTACGGTTGTAATGACAGTGAAGCTCAACATGCTTGGTCCGCTCATGGAAGACTAGATTTTTGGCAAGTTTGAGCACCCCTTGATTATCACAAAATAGAGGTGAACGATCTACTTGAGACATGTGCATCTCAAAAAGCATCCGTTGAATCCAAACTGCCTCACAAGCTGCTTTAACCATTCCCCGATATTTTGCTTCAGCCAAGGAAAGAGCTACTGCCAATTGTTTCTTACTGGTCCATGTGATTGCACTTGTTTCCAAATTGAAGACATACCCATATGTAGACTTCCTCTCATCAACAGAAGCTGCCCGTTCAGAATTTGTGATACCAATGTGTCTAGGATCTGTACTTCTGCCATACAAAATGCCAAAGTTAGAAGTGACCTTCACATACCTTAGCACATGCTTCGCCACAACCAAATGTTCAGATCTAGGGGTTGTCATGAAGCGAGAAATGTAGCTCACAGCAAAACTGAGGTCAGCTCTAGTGGTAGTGAGATAGATGAGACTGCCCACTAGCTGCATGAACATGGATTCATATACCATAAGTGAATTTGTTTTGGCGGACAACTTCAGCCCTTTCTCCAAAGGTGTGGAGGCAGGTTTGCAATCTTGCATCCGAAATATTTGCAGCAAATTCTTGGCATACTTCAACTGAGATATAAAGGTATTGTCATCTGTCTGCCAAACATCAACACCTAAGCAATAATTCCGAAGTCCCGAATTTGTCAAGTCAAATGAATGGCACAAACTTTGTTTGATTTGCTCGATCGAATGTGTTGAACTACCAGTAATAATCAGATCATCGACATAGATGACAAGTAGAAGAATATCACCACCAATAGTTTTGACATACAGATTGGAATCAGGACTCCTTTGAAGCCTTGATCACTGAGGTACTTATCAATCTTTATGTACCAAACCCGAGGAGCTTGTTTCGAGCCATAGAGTGCTTTCACCTGTTTGCATAACTGGTGCTCCTTACCGGCAACCTTGAAACTAGGAGATTGTGTCATATAGACTTCTTTCTACAAGTCACCATTTAGAAATATCCTCTCAATGTCCATTTGATGGGCTTTCCATTCAAACTGGGCTGAAATGGAGAGGACAAGCCAAATGGTACTCATTTTGGTTGTGGGAGCAAAATTCTTCTCATAATCAATGCCCTCTAGCAACTAGTTGATCCTTGTACTTATCAAGGGTTCCATCAGCCTTGTACTTACCTTTATACACCCATTTGCATCCAATGGGCTTCTTCCCAGGTGGAAGATCAGAAAGGACCCAAATGTTGTTCTTCAAAAGACTATGATGTTTAGCTTCCATAGCTTGTTCCCACTCAGGTATACCTTTAGCCTCTGAATAAGCTTGAGGCTCATAGAAATTGTGAATGTTGGCCATACGAGCAAAATTAACTGTATTTTGTTGTTTGCTTGTTTCTAGTTGATCTCCCCTCAATGAGCTCATCATCATGGAGATCACCTATAGTCTTGGCCCACCATTTAGGCCAGAGAGTAGAAGTACCAACATCTGAATCCAGGATGGCTGGAACAGGTTCAACAAGATATAGATTAATATCTTCCTGAGGAAGGTTGGGTGGTGCAATATCATGCCTGGGGAACTCCATAACTTCAAAGTCAAAGTCATCTATATCCCTCCCATCAGGTGGACCTAATGGAAGATTAATGCCCAAATCCTTAGCCTACAAAGGTTGATCCTTCAAACTCAAAACAGAAGAATAGAGCTGAAAAGGCCCTCGTTCTTCATCAAAGACAACATCCAGATTGAATATGAGACGATCAATGTCTACATCAATCAGTCGATATGCTTTTTGATTTTCGGTGTATCCTATGAACATGAGCTTCTGGCTTTTGGAATCCAGTTTTGAGCACTTGGCATCTAGAATCCAAACACAACCTAAAGAGCCAAAGACTTTCAGGTGAGTGATTATAGGCTTCCTGCCAGACCAGGCTTCCTCTGGAGTCTTCTTAACAGTCTGTGGGAGACCTGTTCAGAAGATAGACAACAGTGTAGACTGCTTTTGCCCAAAATTTCTTTGGAACATTTCTATGTTCCAACATAGATTGGGCCATCTCAATGATTGTGTGGTTTCTTTGCTCAACAACATCGTTCTGCTAAGGGGTGTAAGGTGTGGTAAGTTGATGATTGATACCATGATGTGCATAGAAGTTGGATAAATTAGAAGAACAAAATTCACCCCCATTGCTTGACCTAAGAGTAGTTATTTGTTGACCTAACTCTTTTTCTATTAATGCTTTAAACTTCTGAAACATACTAAACACCTCTGATTTTTGTTTAAGAAAAAACACCCACATTTTACAACTAAAATCATCAACAAACAATAGAAAATACCTGGACCCAGTAACTGAAGGAGTGTTCATTGGTCCACATACATCAGCATGAACCAATTGTAATACCTTGGAAGCTCGCCAAGAATCACTATCTGTAAATGGAGTCTAAAGCTACTTTCCAACCTGACAAGCTCCTTAAACTCCACGATTTTGAATATGAATCTCAAGTCAGCCAACAACCAGATCCTCTCGAACTAGCTAAGAGAGAGTGTATGTTCAAATGCCCATACAGCTAATGCCAGAGATTGTTGATGGAAGAAATTTTGGCTGCCATGGCATGCTCCTGAGAATCACCAGTGTCAACGAGTCTATAAAGACCATGATCCTCAGTAGTCATAGCAATTGTAGTGCGAGTTTCTCGATCAACAATATTGTGTTTGTGCGAATTGAATACCACATCCAGCTAAGGAGAGTGTCTCATAATCTGACTGACAAATAGAAGGTTGAGTTCCATTCCTGGAACGTAGTTTGAGGAAAATTAAATTCCTCCCTCCAGATTGAATCTGCACGTTGCCCTTTTTGACAACGTTATACTCTTCTCCAAAAATAACTAAATGAGTGAAGTGGGTGTAGTCAGTAAACCAATCTCGATGATGAGTAAAGTACCAAGAAGCACCTGAGTCGATGTATCAAGCAAGCCATTTGATGTGATCAGCTAGGCATTTGGCCATAAAGGCATAGAAGGCAGACTCCTCCTGCTCAGTGTCCTCAGTGTGCTCTGCTACATTGGCCTTCTTTTGAGACCCTCCCTGCTTCTTTTGTTCAAACATCAAACGATGCCAACAGTTATTCATGTGACCATACTTGTGGCAATAATTGCACTAAATTTTCTTCTTAGAGCTGTCATGGGATTGACCTAAGTCTTTCCGCTATGAGAACTGGCTATTCCCTTTGTCCTGAGCAAAGGAATTTCCTGTGAAGGCCTCTTTTGTGGAAGACGAACTAGCATCGTTACCGAACTGTTGTCTCCATCAATCCTGCTGCAAAAGTTTGGTGCAAAGATCTGGAAACTTCAAGATAACATTAGTTGACGTAATGGTGAGTGTCTCAATAAAGTGCTCTTAAGACTTTGGTAGACTTTTCAAAGTGATTACTACCATGTCTTCTTCCTCCATTGTTCGACCAATCGCCTAACTAATCATGGATGTCCTTGATTTTTGTGATATGTTCCTACAGGGACATCCTCTCATCCATCATGATCAAGAAAAGCATGTTCTTCATAAAAATGCACGGCTCTTGTCAAACGTTTCATATAGGCCCTTCAAATAATCCCATATTTCAGCAAATTTATCTTGATCTAGACCTGTCATTGTAGGACGAGTAGAATTGCTCAAAAGAGTCTCGTCAAGACACCGATATTCAAAAATTGTCATCATCCCTACTTCTAGGTATTGTAGTTGTGGCCGTTGAACTTCTGACTACCTTCCAAAAATATGTTGGTAAAAGAAGCTGAACAAACGAGGCTGAAACTCTGATTTTGTAAAACCCAAGGCACAGATCCCAATGCATAGAAAACAGAAGCAAATTCTGAAGCACGAATTCCAAGGCAGAAAATGAACATGCTGAAAACTCAGAAATATTTATGTAGATCCTAGGTCAAAATGTCACCATCAAACTTCAAATTGCATAAAATGAATTTGGAAACCCTGGCTGCAGACAAAAAGTACTTAAAATATTTGCTATCACAAAACCCTAGTTTGCGGGTAGAACCAACCATAGAAAGTTTCAAAGAAGCCCTAGCCATGCCCAAACAATTTTCTTCAAAAAAAATTCGTCTGCAAAAGAATAGAAATCTTGATTTTTGTAAAATCGTGTTTGTAGAGATCGTGAGCTTAGAAAAAAATTTAAAAAGAAAACCTTGTCAATAAACTGGCTGGAAATCACAAACCCTTGTAGAAGACAAAATAGGGATTGAAAAATAAAACCCCGTCAAACAACAATAGAGCGTATGAAGACACCAGATTGCGTGGAAAAGAAAAACCCTTCGCAAATATAAACATAGAAAAAGAAAACAGACCCCTAGAAGAAGCTGCATGAACTGCAAAGAAAAGGGGCGCCTTTATTTTCAAAAAAAAATGGCTACCAACAGAGAAAACAAAGAAAGATTCAGGCCGCATGAGCTCCTTAAAGACACAGGTCACCTTTACTTTCCAAACACAAATGAAAACATTTGTCTTCAGACCTCTGCACACTCACAAACCCTTCGAACAGAACAGAAATCATAAAATGAAAACGTGGGTTTTACACTTTGAGCGCAGACATAAACTCACGAATCTAACACGCAAGGCCAGAAAACCAAAGCTTTTCAAAAAAAAAACACTAAAAAATTCTGTTGAGAAATTTTTAGGATTATAATTTTTTTCAAAAAAATCTTACTCTTGCTCTGATACCATGTTATGGTAATTGCTTATTTTATTCACAGAATGAAATGTACATATAAAGGCAATTACATGTCGATGTTTCCTAAAGAAACAATCGATAACTAAAGAAAAAATTAGAAACTATGTAATCAAACTAATATTACATTGTTGACCATTAAATAACTAGATATGCATATATTATTCTATTAAAAAGTGCACATGGGTTTTCTTGTTTTGGCACAATTTTTCATCAAAATGGTGGTTTTTTTCTAGTTCTTGGCCTACGAAACCTCTAATCATTGTTTCCAGGGCCACACCTAGGGTTTTTGTGTCGTGCAGAGCCATTTTCTGCTCTCTTTCTTTGACTTTTTTTTTCAAAAATTAAAAGAGGGCATCCAGGGCACTCAAGATCTTTTGTGCATTTTATTGGACTTTTTTTACAAAAACATGATTTTCTGAGTTTTTGCTATGGTTTGCGGGTTTTTATCCAGCCTGTTTTCTAGGGCTTCTCATCAATCTCAAGTTTATCAGCTCTAGTTTTGCTGATTTTCTTGCAGCAATTTTTTGTTTATGATTTTTTGAACAAAATCGTGGGTATACAAAAATTTTGAACAATTTTTTATCAATAAAAATCAAAGGGGTTTGCAAAGTTTTTTCCTAACAATTTCAGTCATTGTTGTTTTCCGTGCTCCTGGATAGTGGGAGGGATGGCTTCATTACTCACTCATGTTGAAAGGCAATCAAAAGTTTAATGGCAAAAGTTATAACACCAGGAAACAGTGGGCTCGCCATCTTTGAGTACAAGTGTCATGACCAAATCATACTCCGCGATCCATCATCAGGGTGAAAGAGTGCATAAGGAGAGGAAAAAATGGTAAGTTGCAGAGCAAGATACACTAAATAGGAGGGGTAGAAAGTCAAAGGAGGTACAAAGAACTCAAAGAGGATAGGGAGAGAAGAAAAGGGAAAATTGCAGACATTCTTACCAAGTTTTCGAGTCCAGACAAATTTGAAAAAATTTGGGACAGACTTGGTGTAGTTATTAGACTGACCATTAAGGGAGGGTATTAAAATAATATTGTTATATTTAGTTTATAATGGTCAATTATGATTTTAGGATAGCATTTTTCGTATTCTTTTATTTTTTTAGTTAAGCTCTTATCCTTCGCGCTACTGAGTTGTCGATCTTATCCATCTCTTATTCAAAAGGCTTTTTCTCCTTAGTTATTTAGTGAATATCATGATAATCTTTCTGTCATTACTTTTTGTAATAGTATACACGCCTAGAGAGGGGCATGGGTGTATCTGGCTACTTTGATATTTTGTATGCATATACCTAAAACATACCCATCTCCAAAAAACAATTCGCCATATTGGTGTACCATACCCATGTGTATCAATACCAATTCTGATTTGGCAACTTAGCAATGGACAGGCAATGCTACCACTTTTGCTCTATTTGAAAAGGGAGACAAATGATAATCTTCTCCCCACTTATACAGAAGGTATAGGAAATGGCTACAAGAGATAAGGTCAATTAGGAAAATCCTCATAGCTAATGCTAACTGAATGAATTCAGTTCCATTTGCACCATGTTTTTCAGATCAAAATACCAGTCCCTCCCACCTTATCAGTATTCCACCTTAATCTCCTTTCTTGTGGGGTGACACTTCAAACATGTGTGTGCATTCCAGGCTCAAAAAAGTACAAGTCCCTAACATGCAACATGAGTTGTCCTTGAGATGTTATAAACTTGAAGTCCCTGCTAATGGGACCAGGGAAACAGAGCTGTAGTTTATTTGCACATAAGTACTGCACTGTTATCTTGCCAGTGCCTCCATCTACCCTAATGGGAGTCATATAAATAGTAGGGCTGTAGTTTATTAGCACATATGTGCTATTCTGTTATCTCATCAGTGCTCCTATTTAAATCCTCTCTTTCTCTCTCTCAGCCACCATGGACAAGATCAAAAAGCAAATCCCATAGGTTTTAACAGAATAAGTTTTGTTCTACATTCATTTTGCACTGTGTTTTGCTGGTCAAAATACCAGTCACTCCAACTTTCTTAGGATTCCACCTTAATTCATTGCTCCTTTCTTCCGCAGTGATACTTGAAAAACATGAGTGTACATGAACATCATGGCTTGAAAAGTACAGGTCCCTAACATACAACATGGGTTGCCCTTGGAGTGTGGTTGACCGTTGTACTTTTAAAGTTAAAGTCCTACCCTAGTGGGAAAAAGGAATAGTTTATTAGCACATACGCACTGTACTATTATCCTATCTCTCCCTCCCTCCCTCTTGCACTTCCTCTCCCTCTCTCCCTCCCTCCCTCTTGCCCTTCCTCCCTCTCTCTCTCTCTGATAGATTAGAGTATCTAGTGCTTGTTGTTAAATAATCCTTGCTAAAATGGGTAACTTGATCAACACATTCAATTTTAAGTTTTTAAGAGTCACAAGATTTGATCTCAGTATTCCATTGGGATCAGTAACATTGACTATTATGCAGGTTCAACAAAGAATAATTGTATTACTTGGTTTTCCAAAAAAGGTATTTGATAATGGACATCCATAGGGACGCGAAAAATTATTTATCGAACTGACTCAAGCAAAATGATTACCTCCAAAGGATCACTGTTCAAAATTAGATATTTGCTCATTTCTTGTGCATTTCTTCCCCAGGGACCCAAATGATAGTTGACATTTCCATCAGTTATCCCTTATAGGGCCTGGAGAAGGGGAAAGGTAGGTCCTACCATTAGAGTTGGAAGAGAACATTAACACCTCACCACACCCCTTGACTTTAAAAAGGAGATGGATGGAAAAAGTCAGAAATGAACTTGTAAAGGTATATAAAAACAAAGTTGCCGAATGATGTGACTTGTCTAGCATCAAGTTCATTTGCCCAGCTTAATACTGGATTCTTCTACTGTTGAATGGACCTCTAAATTGAGCATGTCAATGTCTATGAGCACCATTGATCCACTTCTGAGTTTATATGACATACCTTTTAATAACAATAAATGTATAGTTATGACCAAACATTTCAAGTAAGTACTGAGAGACAATCACACATATATGATCAGGGCAAGATCAAACATATGTGCAGGTAACAAGGTTGAGTCTAGTCAAGCGTGCACATGCATGAGCCACGTCCAACGAAGATTAAAGCCCTTTACAATAGCTATTTTGACTCCCTAAAAAATCCTAGAGATATTGGCCCTAGAAGTCCTTGATTGTCTGCTGGAACCAATGTTGGAATTGCTAGCTTAACTTTATTTCTCGGTTTTTAGGTGCATGGTGTTTTCTACAGAAATCACTGAATCGGCCCATAATTGTGCAACATGACCCAGAAATTGTGTCTGTTTATAAAACTCATGTAAGTAATTGAGTTCAAATTCCTGCAAGCCTATGTATAGAGAGATACATTGTACCAGAATTAACTTCAACAAAATCAGAAAACTCTATTAATACCACTTAGAACCCAAGCTCGATTCTAAGGAGAGTACCATGAAAATCCAATTTACTATATGAATATTTTATCAAGCAACCATCAGTTTAACAAAGTTAAAGCATGAGAAACACATTTATAATAGCAACATATGAATTTATGGAGCAAGAAAAAATTCGCTGCAATACCTTGTTGATTGAATCTTCTGCTTCTTGCACACAGCATTTTTTGCAGTCTGATACCAACTCTGCAAAAAGAAACAAAAAAAGGAGCAATCAATGATATAAATTCTATGAACTAACTTTTTCAGCATCAAATAGCAATAGTAAAACTATCCAGGGTGCAAACATTGTTGTCTGACATCATTTTTACAATTAAAACAAGTTCGATATTTTAAATCTTCTTACATATTAATTAATATCAAAATTGGAAAACTCATAACTGACCAAAATTTCACTCAGACTTGGCAACTCGGCAACTTAAAAAATACTTTGCCTCCTTAAGAAAACATAAATATTATCCAAAACCTTCTGAAAATGTAGGTGATCAATCATAGGCTAGAAAAACCATATAAGCAGAAGTCGGGAAAAAATCCCGATTATACCTGATTAATCGGGAATCACGGATACTTCCGATTTTTTCCCCAAAAGATCGGAAAAACGCTGTCAACAATTTTCTACCCAAAAAATCGTGATTAAATCCGGTTTAAAGCACATTTAAATCTGATTAAAATCGTCAAGAAAAACCCTGCCTAATGTTGTCCTCCAAAACCCTAAAACGCGCGAAGGAAAACATCGCGATTTGTAATAAAATGGCACAGAGCGACAGCAAAAAACCACAGAACAGACAGCAGGTGGCACAATTTCTTCTACAGCAGAGGGTTCGCCATTAACAGAGCAACAGCAGAAGGTTAAGCATTTGCAGAGTTCACTGTTATTTGCCTCGAGGTATTTTTCACCTCCGTTAGTTTAAATCTGTGTATATCGTGTTTATGATGCATTATCTTCTGTGTTATATTGTGTTTGCAAACAGAGATATATGTTTGCACACAGATATACATATCGTGTTTGCACACAGATATACATATCGTGTTTGCACACAGAGATATGTCCATGGTATATCGTGTTTGCACACAGAGATGGTATATTGTGTATATCACAGAGATGGTATATCGCGTAATCTATCGTATATATATGAACTTTGTTGCTTAAAATTTAGATAGATTACAGTATATCATGTATATCACAGAGGTGTTATATTACACAGAGATGTTGTTGTGTATATCACAGAGATGTTATATTACACAGAGATGTGTTATTACAGTATATCGTGTATTACATCTTTGTTATTACACTAATATACTTGTAAAATATCGTGTAATAACAGTATATCATGTATATTGCAAAGATGTTATCCCGTCTATGGTATGGCTAAACAAACATGCCCGAAAATTTAGATGAACTTTGTTGCTTAAATTTTTAAATTATGGTTTTTCATTCTCCAGTCATTGATATTACTTTGTTGATACACTTTCTAATATTCTATCTCTAGAATCAAGAGATTAAATTACTTTATTGGGTGAACTTGAGGAGCCTATTTTGTCTTTCATGAATGCTTAGCTAAACAGAGATCACTATAGACGCATTACCTATGATAAAACTTCACTGAGATAAAAGGTATCCAAAGGTCTGCAAGACTTCGTAAGAAGTACAAAATTTTCTTCAGAAAAATCTGTCCATGACCTTGAATTTAAAATAAGTTTCAAGAATCCATTTGACATACTGTAATATCAGTTTCCCCTATTATATCCGGGAAGCATTTATTATAATTATTAAACTAACTAGTAACACTTCTAAAGACTAATGACCTAACTGTTAAGTTGAGGAAAAGTTGGCTCTGAATATTTCTATGTATACTGTTTTACATTTATATTTTGTATATTTATAATACATATCAAAAAAAAAGAAATATAAATGTTTATGTAGATGTATATTTCTGTATTTACAGTCGATGTATATTTCTGTATATGTATATTTATATTTTTGTATTTTTTGAATATATGTAAATTTATATTTCTATATATTCTGTATATTACTGTATATTATCTTTAATATTTATAATATAGTCATAGATGTACAGAAAATAAACAGAATACATTTCGAATTTGCATTCTATGTTTATGTATTCTTTAAAATAAATCTGCCTATACGCTATTGCAATTTTGTTTATGAACTAAATCTGCTTATATTTTATTGCAATTTTGTTTTTAAAAGAATTCTGCATATATGTTTATGAAATTTTGTCCAGGTATTTTATTGCAAAAACTTCGTACAAAACTTTTAAAACTAGCAAAGTTTAAAAGACTGAATTAAAATGCTCTTGCAGATTCTTGATCACAATGCCATGTACAAAAGAATTTGCGGGCACACATTGCACAGGGATACAGGGTACAACTAAGGTTAAATGCAATTGGTTTTTGAATGATGTTAGTGGTGGAATTTACCGCTTCAAATGGCATTTGGCAAAAGAAGCGGGAAATAACACCACAGAATGCAGCAAATGCCCTGCAGATGTCACATACCAGGCCAAAAGAGCTCTTGATGGAATTACTGAGAACAAGACAAAAAAGGTGAGAATTAAGATTGCAATAGCTTCTAGTTCTACAAGTGTTAGGAGGAATATATTCGATCAAGAAGATGGTGGAGGGGAGGGTTTCAAGGAATCTGAGACTATAGCACATGGCCCAGACACAGGTGGAGGAAATATCAATCATTTCTTCGCACCTCGTACTACACCAAGATCACAAACCACTTTGGAGAGTACAGGTGGAGGAAAATTGTCCATGAACAGGCAATGAAGGGGATTTCAATTTCTTTTTCTGCTCTACCTTGGCATTTCATGCTTACAGATCTCCATATTGGCAAACTATGATGGATGGCATTGCAGCTACAGGGCCTGGGTTTAAAGTGTCATCTTATGATACAATGAGGGTTGGTATGCTCAATGATGCAGTAAAAGATGTTGAACATGTTATTGAAGAGCATAGGTTAGAGTTGGCTAGTAGTGGGTGCACCATTACGTCAGATGGATGGACAGATAGAAGGAAATGAACCCTCATCAACTTCATCGTCTCTTGTGATAGAGGCACTATATTTCGAAAATTTGTGGATGTACCAGATACAATGAAAAGTGCAACTGCATTGTTTGAGATGTATGACTCAATAGTCATAGATGCGGGGCCACAAAATGTGGTTCAATTTATTCTAGATAATGTTGCCAATTGTGCTGCTGCTGGGAAACTCTTGATAGACAAATACCCCTCTATATTTTTCACCCCATGTGCAGCACATTGCCTTGATCTAACCCTAGAGGACATTGGAAAAATTGAATGGGTTAAGGAGGCATTGCAGAAGGCTCACACAATTATCAAATTTATCTACAATCACACGAGGGTTTTGAGTATGATGCGCAATTTCACAAGGGGCAAGGAGCTAGTTCAACCAAGGGTGACAAGGTTTGCAACATGCTTCCTTGCACTAGAGACTCTAGTTCAACAAAAATGAACTTGAGACGCATGTTTGTTTCAGCCGAGTGGATTGACTCAGGTTTCTCAAATCAAACAGATGGCATGAGAGTGGCAGAGTACATGGTATTATACCATTTTTTGGGAGGCAATTGAACAAGTGATACAATTTTCAGAGCCTCTAGTAAAATTCTTGAGACTGGTGGATGGGGATAAATCTCCAATGGGATATTTGCACGAGGCCGTGGATAGGGCCAAGGAGGTGATGAAGGGTAGGTTGGAAAATGACAGGATGAAGTATGAGTTGTTATGGGACATAATTGATAGGAGATGGGATGGGCAAATGCACTCACCTCTCCATGTTGCGAGGTTCTTTCTCAATCCATCATTGTTCTACAACATGGACTTCAGAGAGATTGATGCTGAGATCACACAAGGCTTGTTCAAGTGCATGGAAAAAATGTTTCGAAGCAAAGACCAATTGAAAGAAGTTATGTCAGAGTTGCAAATGTATAAGTAAGCAAGGGGTTTTCTCTCATCTAGGGCTGTCGTGGAAGGCAAAACGACCTTAGAACCAGGTAGACTCTATAAGTATAAACTTTTAATAATCCATTTATTTTGTCGATGTGATCATTAAATTTCTTAAGATTTGAAGCTATTCTTACATGTTTCATCTCCTTGTAATGTGTTTTTCAGCTCAAAGGTGGGATTTTTTTGGTCATAAATGCAAAAATCTTAGGTGGATGGCAATACACATTTTGACCCAGCCATGCAACTCATCCGCTTGCGAGCGTAATTGGAGTGTGTTTGAACACATACATTCCAAGAAACGCAACCGTCTAACACAAAAAAAGGATTTATGACTTGGTGTTTGTTCACCACAACCTTCGCTTGAGGCTAAAGAAAGCTCAAGGTTTGAGTCTTAATAACTTGCACACAATTGAAGTTGTATTCATTGTGTTTTTCACTTGTGGGCTGTTAATGTTTTGGCCTTTACGGCAAAGATCAACGCATTGGACAAAGTGGCAATAACAATAATTAATATATTGGATATATTATTGATATATTTAATTATGATAAAATCGGTTGGATAGTAATAATAAATATAAAAGGTTATATTTATTATTAAGGATTGATTTTAATAATTAAATATGGAGCAAATAATATAAAAGAATATATTATTATTATGGACCCAAGTCGGCCAACTTGGGAGGCCAAGAGTTTATCTTAATAAGCTCATATATTAGAGCGACTTGGAGAAGGTAAGAAGCAACCAAAAACATAACGTTGCCTTCTTCCTTCAGCAAGATCTTTGGATGAGCAGAATTCAAGGAGAATTAAGCAGCCCTAAAGGATGAATTAGGGCAGAATTAGTGCAGCATTCAAGGGCGAATTTTAGCAACCCTAGAAGGGCAAACTTGGACAATATTGAGCAGATTATTAGGGCGAATTGTTGCAGCCCTAGAAGGGCGAATTTGAACAGCTCCAAGGTGCAAATTAGGGCAGTCCAAGAAGGGCAAATTAGGATGAATTGAAGCAGTCTTAAGGTGCGAATCTGATAGCAAATTAAAGACATTCAAAGGCAAATTCATAGCAATCCTTGGAGGCATAGGTGCAAATCGAATTCATTTCAAAGTCAAATATGAATGTTGATTAGGATCAATTAGAATTGGAAGAAGCTCCAAGTGGGCTAAATTCAACATCCATAGAAGTCACATTGGAGAACTTGAAGTCTGATTTCTGGGTACTATCTCTCCTTCTTTATGTTTTCATATTTATATCATGTGCTTAGTGTTTGAAAGACTTCTATAGATTGCATATTCCTTGTGATAATCTGAAAACATTAACACGGTATCAGAGCTAGGTTGAGAAAAGATCTAATTTTAGATTTAGGAATTCAGTCTAACTCTTTCAAAACTAAGAAATCTATGGCAACTAGGGGTTGGTCTGAAAATAGTAATTTGACCTTACATCTTATGAGGGTTTTGATTTGCATCAAGATCTAGGATTCTGATTATGCAAATTCATTGGTCCTTCTACGCCTAATATTGATTGGCTCCTATGTTGTGAAACCATCTCATAATTGGCTGGAAAGATGGGTAAAATTGTGTCAATAAATTCTTGCACGTTTTGAAACTATACGATTGACCTTCGTAGGGTAAAATACAAAATATCTGGAAACATAAATTGAGAGGGAGTCTAACCTTGTGGACATTATAAGGTAAACCTAAGCTTCAGAGGGAAAAGATAGGATCTGTATAAACCTCTCACCATATTGTTCCAAAGTGAGTAGATCATCTTGAGTGGCACAGACCCCAGAGATCATAACCTGGTATGACTTTAAACATTCATGAATAATATGAATCATGGGCATACTAACAATTTATCCCTGTGTAGTTATGTAGAAGGAAACCCACCTTAGTGCTTGACTTAAGAGGGAGTTTAATCATGGGCTCACTTAAACCTGGTTTTGCAGTATAAACTCCTTTCTTTACTTTTTGCATTCTAATTGTATAAATGTGCAGGATCATTCCTATTGACATGGCTGTTTGACATAGCTAGTTAATTGCTATTAGCTGATTATGAATGTGTAGGACTGCATACTTCACTTTGGTATATATGTATGGGAGCATTAACTGTTTTATTGGATACATACATTATGATACCTTGACATGCATATATGAGGAGCATACATTATGCATGGATGCATACTTTGCTTGGACATATGTATGGGAACATTCACAACTGATTAGCATAGATGATTCTTTGCATATCTAACTGATTATTTGTTATGGGCATAACTGATTGACATAGCTGATTATGTATTGGCTGATTACTTGCTATTAGCATAACTGGTTATATGTCATTAATATGCTATTGGCATACTTTACATATGCGCGAACATAAATATGTTGGCATTGGCATGTGGGAGCTTATATATGTTGACATATGATTACATTGGCATATTTCATGCAAGAATTTATATATGTTGGCATATGATTACATTGACATATTTTATAGCCAAACACATTTAGTTTGCACTTGGTTATATATATATATATAGCAAACTAGTCATATGGTTTCATAAGATAAGATTTTGTGGTTATTCTTATGTTTATATGGCTAACATCCTTGTTATGGATCAGGTCTTGATATCATGGATTTGATATCGGTTGAGTCCTTGTGACTTGTGGATTCTTGGATCCACAGGTTGAGTACATGGAGACATCATGGACTTGATGTCGGGAAGCCATTACTCAAAGCATTTAGTGAATATCATGGACTTGATATTCGGCCAATGCTGTTGATATTGTGGATTTGATATCGGTTGAGTCCTTGAGGCTCGGGGATCTTAGATCCACAGGAGTATACGGTGACATCATGGATTTGATGGACTTGGAATTTGGTAAGCCAATGTTCTTGATATCATGGATTTGATATGATGACATCATGGACATGATGTCGGTAAGTTATTAATGAATATCATGATTAAGTCTGTTAGACTCAAGGTTGAGTATGTGGTAGACATCATAGTCGTAATGACTATAGGCCAATACTCGGAGCACTTGATGAATATCATTGGTACTTGATATTCGGAATATTATCATGGATTGATGGA
>MU224895.1:1490060-1523581 GCA_018584345.1 Thuja plicata
GTTAAGATTTAGGATAGCTGCAAATGTAATAGCACTCTATGTTGTATGTGTTTTCCAAATGCAACAATCTCTCTTTCATTTATATTGGGAATGAGGCTAGGAGAGACATGTCCCTTCATGGGACATGCCTATTCATTATTATTGAGATTAATATAATGACAATTGATTATATATATATATAGAGAGAGAGAGGGGTATGTCCTTGAAAGGACATGCCTCTTCCCCTTAATTATAATTTAATCAATCTTATTATGTTTCATCAATCAATTATAAATTTAAAATAATATAATAGATTAATTTTGAATATTAAATTTCATATGATTAATAATAATATAACATATATAATATATTACTATTAATCAACATTTATTATATGTATTCTAAATGATCATACGACTGAAGCTACAAACATTAACACTCCCTCTTAGCTAGGGAGGATGATCAAACAAAATGTGTAGTGGTCTCCCATGTCAACACTTATGACCCTCACCATAGCTACACAAAACATCAACACTCCCTCTTAGCTAGGGAAGATAAAATTCATCAAAATGCAATTCACAAAAGATCCATTACTTTTAAGAGAGAAGATATCACCTCATCGTGATATCAAGAGATATGGTCTGACCAAGAATATCAAGTCTCATGATATTCACCATAAAAAAAAATTCCATAGGTAATGTATCCTTAATGTAAGGTATCATCTATTGTGATCTGTTTCAGCCATCACACGATGTCTATCACAATAGAAGGTCAAGGTCTGTTTAAGGAACTGAATCCACCATGCAGGAAATTATCTATTGTGATATGTTTCAGCCATCACATGATGTCTATCACAATAGAAGGTCAATGGTCTGTTTAAGGAACTGAATCCACCACGCAGAAAATCATCTATTGTGATTTGTTTCAGCCATCACACGATGTCTATCACAATAGAAGGTCAATGGTATGTTTAAGGAACTGAATCCACCAAACAGGAAATCATCTATTGTGATCTATTTCAGCCATCACACGATGTCTATCACAATGTTTAAGGAACTAAATCCACCATGCAGGAAATCATCTACTGTGATCTGTTTCAGCCATCACACAATGTCTATCACAATAGAAGGTCAAGTTAATGTAAGATAGTCACCTTTCAATAACTCTTACAAATACAAGTGATAATCATTTGGAAGTCGTCACTTCCTCATGATGTACACAGGGGGGAGGCCTATTAAAAACATGGAGTCACACACATGACATCCACCATGCCTCAGCGTAGAGGGTAGAAACAAGGGATTTCACCTCGAACTTCTCTCATAGAGAAGAACTCATTGAGCAAATATCAATCTGTTGATCTTTTCATCCAAGATTGCTTAAGATAAACTGTCAGACTCCCTCTAAATTTGATATCAATCTTCTGAGCTCCTCTTCCAAAGTTATCTCTGAAGTGTCAAACTCCCTCTGAATCTGATATCAATCTTCTTTTCCTGCAAGAGCATCCCTAGAAAAGATCAATGCAAATAGCTCTTATAGTACGTATAGTAATACAAATAAGAGAGAGGCTACAAAGAGTAGATAAATGTAATACTCAAGGATAATAAATACTTATCTGTGCATCAACATAAGTTGCTTCAATGAAGGTCCGTATACATCAAATCAGAAAACACCTTCTCAGATTATTTGAGAGACATCTCCCCTTTGAATCATCTCCCCACTAAGGATGATTCAAAAGGGAATGTAACATTGGTTATTATCCCCCCCCCCCCCACCCCACAATGTACAATTCTCACTCTTATATCGTTGAACAATTCTCATGTCTTCTTGTGAAATGACTTGATTGCTCCAAGATAGGTGACACTATAATTAATTCTTTCTTGGTAGAAAGAGACACCCTTCCTTGAATACGTTCTTCTTTGTTAATGCTTGATCACGATCATAACAAATTAATATATCTCTTTAATGCAAGCCGCTTTCAAGAATTTCACATAGACCTGTACACAATTCGTCATAACTTTTGAACCCTACACTTTCTATCCAATCGCTCCAGTGAGATTCTTCCAAATTTGTTTGTCACCAACATATCCAAAATTCAGCAAAATCCAAAGGTGGATTTGTGAGATATGGTCCCTGTACTGAGACTGTATTTTCTGAGCTAGTCACACATTCACCATCAATAAACTACTCTCTTACATTTGCAGCCTGGCTCTGATACCATGTTAAGATTTAGGATAGCTGCAGATGTAATAGCACTCTATGTTGTATGTGTTTTCCAAATGCAACAATCTCTCTTCCATTTATATTGGGAATGAAGCTAGGAGAGACATGTCCCTTCATGGGACATGTCTATTCATTATTATTGAGATTAATATAATGACAATTGATTATATATATATATATATATATATATATGTGTGTGTGTGTGTGTGTATTTAGAGAGGCATGTCCTTGAAAGGACATGCCTCTTCCCATTAATTATAATTTAATCAATCTTATAATATTTCATCAATCAATTATTAATTTAGAATAATATAATAGATTAATTTAGAATATTAAATTTCATATGATTAATAATAATTTAACATATATAATATATTTCATATGATTAATAATAATATAACATATATAATATATTATTATTAATCAACATATATTATATGTATTCTAAATGATCATATGACTGAAGCTACAAACATTAACAAGAGCAAATAATATAAAAGAATATATTATTATTATGGACCCAAGTTGGCCAACTTGGGAGGTCAAGAGTTTATCTTAATAAGCTCATATATTAGAGCGACTTGGAGAAGGTAAGAAGCAACCAAAAACATAATGTTGCCTTCTTCCTTCAGCAAGATCTTTGGATGAGCAGAATTCAAAGAGAATTAAGCAGCCCTAACAGACGAATTAGGACAGAATTAGTGCAGCATTCAAGGCCAAATTTTAGCAGCCCTAGAAGGGCGAACTTGGACAATATTGCACAGATTATTAGGGCGAATTGTTGCAGCCCTAGAAGGGCAAATTTGAGCACCTCCAAGGTGTGAATTAGGGCAGTCCAAGAAGGGCAAATTAGGATGAATTGAAGCAGTCTTAAGGTGTGAATCTGATAGCACATTATAGACATTCAAAGACAGATTCATAGTAGTCCTTGGAGGCATAGGTGCAGATCGAATTCATTTCAAAGTCAGATCTGAATGCTGATTAGGATAAATCAGAATTGGAAGAAGCTCCAAGTGGGCTAAATTCAGCATCCATAGAAGTCACACTAGAGAACTTGAAGTCTGATTTTCGGGTACTATCTCTCCTTTATAATTTCATATTTATATCCTATGCTTAGTGTTTGAAAGACTTCTATAGATTGCATATTCCTTGTGGTAATCTGAAAACATTAACATGCGCAAACACTAATTTCTACGTGCAAAACAACAGGAACTATTGAAGATGACTCCCCAATTGACCTTGACGAGATTGATTCAGTCTCTGAGTGGATTGTTGCGCCTCAAGATGATGAGGTTGATGATTATGTTCTTGACCCTGAAGATTTGGACGTCATGTGAATGGCCAACTTGACAAGTAGTGTTCATGAAGGACCTAGATCAAGGACTTTCCAAGGAGAAGCATCATCAGGGCCTCCTACCCCCTGTCATATCATTGGCTACATTTGCTTTTTTGGAACTTTGTACTTAGTTTATAGGTTGACTTTGTACAAAGTCACAAACTATATTGTAATTGACATTTTGACATTCGTCTCCATCTAGTTGTTTTTTATGCTATAGTGATATGTTTTGTGCAACACTGCAATGTAATCAGCAATATGAATATAAACAATGAAAAACTATTTTCTACAATTAATGGTTGAACTCTATTTTATTTGCTATGAATATATCTATGCTATGGAAATACCCTTTCATTTTTTTTTTTTAAAAGTAATTGCTGACTGTTTTTCTTCAATTTTTATGTTTTTTTGTAAATCCAACTTTTTCCCGATTTTTTTTTTCAAAAAATCCTACTTCTCTAGTTTGCTGATTTTTTCCCAAAACGATTTATGCTTCTATGAGAAAAGCAACCAAAATCATAGAAGCGTATTATTCCTTATTGGTTGTACATTCACATATTTTGGTGGTGGTGTTTCCTTTATATAACCATCTCTTGCTCTCACATCTCATCTCATTGTATTGCATCCATAATGTGACAAATTCCTCATATATAATAATAGCAACGAAGTAATGTAGAACATAGATCACACACAACACAAGAGCTGTTTGTGGGCCAAGATGCCCAAATATCCAACAAATGCATAATGAGAATAAACCCTCGAGGTAAGGCAGCACCATACAATACTCCTTATGGAGCAAAGCACTCAATGTTATTTATTCAAGATATCCAAATACATAACATACTCTTCACATATTCTTGCAACAATGATATTGACCTTCTTTATAGACCTAATAATAAGATAATGAAGGGATAAACCACTAAACACAACCTAGGCCTACTCATGACCTAATATAATTAATAAGGTGTCCACATAACCCAGTATAACTATCTTAAAGATGTGTGTCAAATGTTGGCATCTCCATCAACCTTCATACATTATAACATCATATCCCCAACTACATAACATGTCATCCCTCCTTGACATATTTCAACCATAAAACATGTGAAGAAGCCAAATAGTAAGGCAGCTGCAAGAACATTAGAATATGATGTCATGCCCTATAATCCAACTATCCATAAGCGATTCTAGGTTAATGGCACATAGATCCCATCATTGATCCACATTTTTCTATAACCATCCAACTCTATCCTTCACCATAGCAAGTCCTCAAATTCTGCCCTAAATCCCGATTACTTCTATGATGTCATTGATTGTTGTAGTTGCTCAATTGATTCCATGTTAACCAATAGTGATTGGCCTGCTCATTCCATGTAGCATCATGACTCCCTAATGGTTGCCTCCATAATTCTTGCCTCTCACAATGACGTGGATATCCATATATTGCACCCTTTTTTAACATTGGAACCTTCTTTGGCTCTTCACCATTTTTTGTAACTTTTTTTCCTTTGCTCATGAAAGGAAATAGTACTTTCTTCTTTATTTCTCACATCTTTCTCCTCTAATTCTATGATGTATCCTTGAACAGATTCCTAAACTCTCTCTCTAACTTGACTTTCCTTTGATCTACATCATATGCAATTCTTACAAGGTTACTTTTTCCTTTCTATACCAAAGCTTCATGCACTTGTTTTGCACATTAATGTTTGTTGTCCCCAAAGATTCTAACCAAGGATATTCACAAACAATATATAACCTATGCAAATCCAAAGCATAAAAATTTGAATGAAAAACATTATTTATATAGAGCTTCAAATCTTGAAAATTTTGAATATCCTTATCCTATATTTGAATGTCCTTAATTTTCTTTGCTTATGCTTATAGTTGTTTGGCTCATTCCATGCTAATGAATTATACATGGTGCTAGGATATTTTTAAACAATTACCATTGTTATTTAAATACATTGTTGTTATTTAATTACCATGGCGCTAGAATTTTTTTAAACAATTATTTAGAGCTTCAAATCTTGAAATTTTTTAATATATTAAAAAAATTGAAGTTGTACTCTACTTGGGCTGGGCGTAAGGCAACTAGAGCATCCAACTTGAGGTTTTGGAGAGTTATTTCTGCATATTGAGGAGTTTTTGTCCGGGCTTATTGCACCTAGCCATCCATTTTGAGGGCATTTTGGCATCTCCAAAATGCACATTTTGTGAGCAGCTCCAGTTATTTCATTGCTGCATTTTGTGCGTATGGTGGATTTTGATATGTAATGTCATTTTATGATATAGGTTGCTCTTACATTTGAGAAAATTTGTAAAAATGGATCAGAAATTAATTTTGAAATTTTCAGCCTCTTATATTTCTGAGTTTCATTAGTTTTTCTGAGTTATTTATTTGCCGAAAGTACTTTATTATTTGCACTTCGTTTATCATCTCAAAACCATTCCAAAACACAAAAAAAACAAAGGCAAACAGTGCTGCATATTACAAACTCATTTTGAATTGTATTTAGCCACCAACCCCCGAGGACATGACGAACTCGTTTATGGGTCCCATATCTCTTAAGGAGCTTGAACTTATTGTGTTCCAAATGAAAAGGGGAAAAATCCTCGCCCTGGCAGTTTCCTCATTCAGCTCTTTCAAGAATTTTGGGACATATGGAAGCTAGATGTTTTGGAGGTATTTTGTGAGTCTCAGTCTAACATTCATATGCTCAAAGCAATCGATAATAGATTTTTTTGGCCTTGATTCCTAACAGGGAGGGGGATGACTCCTATAATCTAATCCACTCTATTACTCTCTAAAACTCATTGTGGATTGCCTAAAGTGGAATTTGCTTTCTCACCAAGTCATGCCATGTCATGTTTCTTGTTAATCTAATTATCTAAGTTTGTGTGTATTAGATCAGTTATTATGTGTCTCCTTGGTCCCATTTAGTGTGTTTTCCATTTTTTAATATTACTTCCCTTCCAACTCTACTTTCCCCTTCTTTCTATTGGAGCTTTGAACATCTCCATCTTGTCATCCCTTCCATCCTTCTCCTACTTCACCATTGTGTTTGTTGACCTTTCAGACCTGTCTTTAATGGCATGCCTGTCTTTAATGGCATGCCCATTGTTTGACTCTTGATGCCCCAACCTAGTGTGAGTCTTGTGTTATCTCCAACGCCTGATCCTCAATACTCCTACCTTTATTTCCTTCCTCTTCTCAACCTCCCAACACATGTCATAATGTCATCAACGGTTTCTTTTTGGTGCCATAACTTTCACAAGTGGAATCTTTCCCGCCCAAAATCTCTATTCAACTTTGAAGTTGCTACTTTGTGACTGACCTATTATTGTTTTCATGAAACATGGTCAATGAGTCATGGTTCACAAGAATCCATCTCTCATGAGAATATCATAATTTGACTTGTCGTGGAAAATATTTCCTACTTCTCAATTGATGAGCTAAATGTGCTCTATAATGAATGATTCACAAGGCACAACAATTGCTGAATGTTTTGAAAATGAGGTAGTAGGCTAAGTGGGCTTAACCTTGAAGGAAATTTCCTGGTTAAGCGCGCTTGAGTTGGAGTAGTACTGGGATGGGTGACCTTCCAGGAAGGCTCAATGCTTCACTTCTATGAGCATCACCTAGATGTGATGAGTGCTAAGTGTACAATTCAATCTCATGAGAAATAGGTTCTTGTGAACCACTACTCGTGAAACATGGGTAAATGAGTTTGACTTGAAAACTACGCAGTTGAATCCTAATAGAAATATCATAATTTGACTTACTGTGGAAAATATCTCCTACTTATCGATGACTAAATCGCTTTGTCACAGGCATTGGTTGCATAACTGGATTGCCTTCATTATGACTATTGAAGCCCCCTTGGGTCCATGCACGGCAGAATTTCACTCAAAAAAAATTTGCATGGATTCAGATTTTGGTTGCTCTACTTGACAAATCACACCGTACTCAACTTGGGCCTGGTCTAACAGGTTCTGTAGCCATTAGTCATTGGAAGGATTTCCATCTTCTGCATTTTCAATATAGTTTTAAATGTGCCGTTTTTAGTGCTGGTTTCCAAACATTCCAATTTCTGTTTTAGTGGGCCATATAGTTTCAAACTATCAATAGATCCAATCCTCTGCACTGGATCACTCTTCCCAAATTACATTGTCCAGGTAAATAAATAGACTTAGTTATTATGACAAAAATAAGTAATGGTGGTGAATTGTACACTAACAATACTATGAAAAACTCCATGTTTTGACAGATCTTCAATTGAATGGATAAGATCAGTTGTGAAAAGTTTTAAGGTTCACAAAATAAGATCAGTTAAAAAAAGTTGCATGGTTTGCAAAATATGGTCGGTTACGAAAAAAATTGTTAGGTTCACAAATTCTCAAGTTTTCCCCATATCAAGCATCATAATAAAACATTTATTTTAGCAAACAGGGCACAAGAAGGCAGAAATTTAAACATATCCAGAAAACTAAGGGCAACTTTCCCCTCCACTAAACTCTAGGTACAAAGTTTCATCGTTACATTTACAAATTTCACTCCAAATAAGAACTCTAAATATTTAGATAGTTTCTTTTGTGGAGTATTTAACTTCCTGTACAGCTTAATATAGTAGCATTTCATGTGCATGCCTAGGAAAACTAATAGCAAATGTAGTATTTGTAAAAATAAATAAGGAACTGATTTATTTATTCATATCAAAAATAACTCCGTAGATAACAATAAGCACAATACATCTAAACATGCCAATACAAAGGAAAATAAAGGCATAGAGAATCAAAAAAATGATTTTGCTCTTACGTAAGAGAATTTATGTAAAGAAAAAGGCTACCGTAAAATAGTAGGTTGTGGCACAATGGATCACAGGCTACTAATATAGCGACAGCCCTGTGTTTTTCACCTAAATGTTTTTTCAAATATAAATTTGTAAAGCCCTCATTTAACTTCTTAAAAAAATCAATCCAAAGTGTTTTATTTAAAACTAATGTTAAAAATGTTGATAATGGCCTATTGTGATTCTTGTCACCAAGGTTCAAACTCCTACCAGGGTGTTATTGCTGAATGTACTTGTTAGAAATGAGATCCCCTATGTGGCCTCACCAGTTCATTGCTCCAATCAAGAGCAATTACCAAAAAAAAAACTGATGTTAAAATGGCTTAAACCTATGTTGCATGGGTACTCGTACCCATACCCCTGGTACATGTACCGGGTATGGGTACACGTACCCAAGTACCGGGTACTCAGTGGGTACTTGGTGGAGAGCATCACAGCTAAGTACCTTGATTAAGATTTCTGATTTTTATTTCAGTTTTTTAATTGCATATCAGCTTGCTGTTTACCAAGCTTAATTCATATGTAATCAGTTTGAAACTTTGATACAATACTGATTAACAGTAAACTTTATCATTGTTCAAGCCAGAAGTTTAACATTTGCAATGTCATTGTTATATGATTTATAATCTTCTTGTTCATGTTTAAAGTTTGCCTTCTCTGTTATGCATCTAAACATTTAGCACATATTATTATTACAAACACATTGCAAATCTGAAACTGAAAACAATACATTACATCAGCACACTTTATCATTGTTTTTGTTTTGAAAACTCATTGCCATGACTCATTTTTCAGATTTTCTATAAAATATTAAATTATATCAAGAAAAAGTTGACGTATCCGAATACCCCCCATCCCCTATTTAAAAAAATAGTCGTACCCGTACCCATACCCGTACCGTACCCAAAGTACCCAAGTACCTTGTCCCCGTGCAACCTTGGCTTAAACCTAATCCTTAACTGTAATTTTTCAGTTTGGTAATGATCTGTATTACTATTTTTGTACCTTTTAAGTATAAAAACGAGCTCAAAATGAAAAATTCAGCCACTCTTGCCTATTCCAGATTAAATTTAATTTCTTCACCACTAATGCTATTTATTTATTTGATATTCTTCACTTGATATGTTTGCATCCTCCTCCTCTCCGGTAACAACTTCTTGGATTTATGTGCTACATTGTTCGAATTTCTAACGTAAGTGAGAGACGAATCATAAAAGACTCGTGAATTTTTTTTTTAATATAAAACTCTTGCAAATGTTTGACTACTCTGCCTAAAACATATATCAAAAAATGTTAAATTAGATGATGATTTCCTCTCTATCAATATACTGGAAGTCGTACATCCATTTCGAGATATAGGGGATACTCCTGTACAACAACCAAAACTCAAATTTTTCTTACTGGCAATGGTTGTCTGTCTGATCAGTGATCATTGGTTTTAAAGAGACAAAAATAACAAATTGAAATTTAAAGCTTTGAAATTCAAGACAAAATCGCGTAAAAGATTTAAAATGGACATTATGTGCCGCACTTATGTGGTTCATCATTAGAGATAAAATTTAAAAAAAATTAGGGCTTCGTTGAAAAAACAGAACGAAGACAAGTTTCTTCAATACAGCCCCAGGTTAGATTCCCAGCCAGAATTAATATTTGAATATAAAGATGAGAGATTAAAAAGGTTAGCATGGAATACTTGCCTTCGTCCTTAATGTATTCGGCCATTGCCTGACAGTCTGAGCAGAGCGCGAGGCCTGTGAAGCCTAGATCTTCGCATGTTTGAGCACTCAGCTGCTCTGATCTGACATTCGATATCACGCAAAATACAATGAAAACATACAACAATTCCTTTGCCATTCAATCCACTGAATATTCTGCTCCACGACTCAACTAAATTTGCTTCTGATGAATTTTACAGACTCTGCAAATGTGGTTACATTTTAGAAATATTAAAATAAATAAATAATTGAAATAATAAAAATTTATTATGATATATCTATTTTCTAGTCGAGAGTAAGACTTGGTAGATATTTTAAGATTGTTTTAAATAGGTCTAATAAGTTTAAATTCTAAAATTTATTGGTTGTCTCACGACTTGTATTCTTTAGAATATTCAATTTATATTAATAAAAAATGAAATTATTTAAAAAATTAATTGATATCAATTGAAAAACTTTAGTCTCTTAGAATGTCTAGTGCTTAAAAATAATAGGAGCCACTATTTTTTAGGAAAAGCTTCCACTTAAGTCTATAGCAATTTATTTTTTATTTCATGGAACCTCTTGCTCCTTAAAAATAGATCCTTCGGCCCTCATCATAAGACCCACCCTAAAAGGGATTGAAACTATATGAGTGACATTCAAAGAAACAACAGCCAACCAAACAAAGAACACAAGTACAAAAAATAAGTCAAAATAGAAGGAAAAATATATATATATATATATATATATATATATAGAAAGAGAGAGAGAGAGAGAGTGTGTGTTCTTTGTTATGAATCTAATTGTTTGCCCTCTTTATATAACCTTGTTGCTATCCCTTTTGGTCTCATCTATTATTATAGGCAATTTTATTTTATTTTTCATCCAATTACTCCATCTTCTTAAATTTGTTGAGTGGTTCATTATAAGTTTTATCTTAAATTACCTTTATTATAGATCATATCAATAATTAATGAGTCTATTTTTGTATGTAAGATTGAAATACTTATTTTTCAAGTATTAGAGGATAGGGAATAATTAGTCTAAATTCATTTCTTGTATGTGATATTGCTAAAACATAGTAGTTTTCTAAAATTAGTAATTTGTAAGTTTCTAGGATGGATATATAAATTTACTTGCACTTATCACATTTGTAATTTTATTTAGATATTTATTTGTAAGTTTTCAATATGTATATTTACACTTTTGTAAATTTATTTAGGTAATTATTTGTAAGTTTTCAATGCATATATTTACTAACATTTGTAAGCTTTTAATGTAAGGATACTTACATACATGGAATTAAATATTTATCTATTTTTCTTCTAATTGTAAACACATAGGTTGTTTAATGGACCAAATACCTCCACCGAATGAATTTATAATATACGATATTTTACAAATCAACCAACCTCCACCTCAAAACCCCCCACCCCCTCCACCTAATGGAGCTAGCTCGCAAGCAAACATAAGTGAAAATAAAAACATAATTTAAGAAAAAAATAATGTGATCTAAAAAGAGCATCACATGTCCCCCATATGGCATGGTTTACATCTTCAATGCAAAATGTTGTTGATTTTGTTAGATACATTGATGCAGATCTAGATAGATTTTACCTAGAATTAGATACATTGAGCTTGTTCCCTCTTGTCTTCTTTATCTGATGAAGTCCTCCATGACAAAAATAGGTGGAGAGGTGGATTGTATTCTATGAAGTGACCACCTCTAGCTTTAAAACCCTTGCATAGAATAGATATGGTGGTGAAGGCTTCTAAATTGTAACACCATTCTTCCTTTACATGTGAGTTCATACTCCACCAAGTGTCCTCCTTCCCTCCCAACTCCAAACACTAGGATAAAAACAAGGAAACAATATTAACGTTAGTTTTGTAGATATACTCATCTCCCAACATCATCTTTACTAATTGGAAGAACATAGGGTTGTTAATTGTGAATATTTTCTTCAATTGGTCATCTGAAATCTTACCCTAGGAAGCATAAATGAGGAAATAATACCCTCCAACACCACTACCTCATACATTACTTGTCACACATTTCATCGGTCTAGAAATTTCTACTACATTCAATTCTATAGAATTTCATTATCTATCCCTAGCCTGTCATACCCATTCAACCTCCAAACTGACTTCCCAAAAATCCTCTAATACACAATAATCATTACCCTTGTTTAATGTCACTACCCATTTTGAGAGTGTATCTATCGTGCCATATTGCCAATTCCATTTGTATGTGAGATTTTGAAATCTATGATGGAGGATATTTTGGCTCTTATTAATAAAATATATTTATTAATGTTGTAGACTATTGTCACCTAAATAGAGCACCCCTGCTGAGTAAACTCAAACCTAACGGTGAACATTGAAAAGCTTCCCTGATTGTGGGCTCAGATATTGGAAGTTGACCTCCAGAGTAAGCTGGCTCTTGTGGTACTCACCTAAACTTGCATAAACTAAGATTTTCTTAGAGGAAAGGGTTAGAAGGATGCATAAGAATAACTAAAACCTAACTGTTAAAAGGTGATGCACCAAACTGTATCTAAGACTTGATGGGTATCCAACACACAAAAGAACAGTAAAGTAAAGCTCTAATACACAACGCAATAACACAACCCTTGCATAAGAAATTTTTAAGAAGACTAAAAAAGACCAATCACTAAAAAGAGAAAAACTTCCTCACAATCTGAAATTGATTCAGTACAACTCTCAACCTGCAAAGGATTGTATAAATCTCTAGACAAGGCACCATGTGATGCACAAACCTAGAAAATTGAGAAGGCGTAAGCGATATTTCATTGTCAAAAGGTGTTACAAAGTTGTAAATCTCTCTAAAATGAGTTACAAAAATCTCTTTTCCTTTGTTAAGAACTTGGAAACAGTTACAAAATAATAAGCACAAAGGGAAGAAGAACTCCTTACAAATGAGCCTTCAACTCATACTTATGCTTTTACATCCAACTGTCTCATTAATGAGGGAAATAAACTCTGGGTCGGATTCAACCTACAAGGCTTTTTTTGAGCCCCTCAAACAGTTGCAAAAAGGCTCAAAAGTGGTGCAATAAGTCAATCCTGACGAATTTAACCATAAACAACCCTCATAAATGCAATCCTATCTCCCAAAACATCCCATAAAGGCCTCTGAATTGCAATAACTGTATCTGACTTTCAATTCCATCCCTGTGACTTTTACACTTTGCCTTAACTCTGCAAAAATATCTCCTTTTGAATTTAAAAGTAAATAAAGTATCTATTTTGCACCATAAAAAATTTGTTAAATGATTTATAATTTTATTATTTTAATAAATACTAATTATATCAATAATATTTATTAAGTGATAATTCAACCACTTAATAATATTGTTAATTTAATTAATGTTTATTAAATAATAAACAATAAATTATTTAATATTTTTTATTAAATGATACAAAAATAAAATGTTTATCTTTTACTTTTTAAAAAACAAACTCTTCAAAAATTGTATTATTAAATAATATTAATAAAAATGACTTATAATTTTACCATTTCGTTAATATTATTGTATAATACATCTTTTACACAACTATAGAACAAGAACAACTAAGTGATAACATTTGCAAATCACATGACCCCAAACACTCGCTAGGGAAATAAGATGAGAGAAAAATTAAAGCAAAAATGAAAGCCAAAAGGCTTTATACATGGTCGAAAATAGAGGTATAGAAAACCCTATAATGTATTTCATTTTTTTTTAACATTTCATCTCTTTCTCCATGCTGCCTGGCGCTGTTGTGGAAGAGGTCTTCAAGGGTTTGAAGCTATAGATTCATTGATTTTGGAGGCTTTTCAAAACTACAAATTTTATATTATATTTTTTATTTGGCCCTCTTTATGTGTTATGGGCGCGACCAAGGGTTTGAGGAGGATTTGAAAGCTTTTATTTGGAGATTTCACAGACTTTGAAAGCTTCTAAAGCCTTGTCTAGCAGATCATGACCCATCTCAGTAAGTTTGAAGCTTTTATGAAGCTCTATTTATCAAGTAATGATGAAAATTCTTTGAGTATTACTTCCTACCCGAGCTCTGTATCATTTCCCATGTTTTACCATGCTACCAGCATGTTGAAAAAAAAGTAAAAAAACTTAGAATCTGTATTATCTTGTTGTGTAATATTGTCATCTTTTTGCTACAGGAACCTGGGGAAAATATAATTGCTTTCTATCTGTATTTCTTTTTTTTATGAGGGTTTGATGACTTTTTCCACACCATCTACATTGTGCACCTGATGGGACCTTTGCTGCCTTTTATTTTTTGGGTATAGCACTAAGATGGTAATAGCATTGTTTTTGACACATTCTTTCCACTAGATCTTCCAATTATGTATGAATTTGTTAAAAATACTATTATAGCATTTGAGTGAACAAAAACACAAATACAAAGAAGTTGATTACGTTTGTCTTATATCAATTATCTATTGGACTTCCCTTCATGAGTTTCAATGTCCATGCTTGATAAGACTATCATCTTTCAATGTCATTAGTTGTCCATTGTTCTTGTAATCTACCTTTAGAAAAAAAAAAAAAAAGGCCAAACTCTTGTATCCCACCCTTCTGTTATAATATGGGTTTTTGTCCTTAAACATAAATATGTGGTTCATGCTTCCTTCATAAGGTCTTGTTGTTTTCTCATGATACCATATTGCTCCATAATTAAAATCTTTCTATTCTCTTTTGGATTTTGCAGCTCACAAGATCAAATTGTCGTCTCCTTAAAAGTGTTGCTATGTTGTACCATTACAGTGAATATGTTTGTGAGCTTAATAGCGATAATGACTATTGTTGCTCCACTCCCTCCACTCTATCCATTGACTGCATCTATCAGAAAAAAAATATCACTACTCCTTGTTAGCATGATATTCACTATTACTAATCTTCACCAAAGAGTTGTGACATCTGACATGTTGCCTCAATGGTGTATGATTGGCACTAATCAAAATTAGAGTATCTTTATATATCATATTTACAAGATTGACACCTCCAAACTAACTATCATATATCATAGCTCCCTTTCATTTAACTGTGCCTTATCCTCTTGGATTGTCCTTTTCATGATGCATTTTTTGGTGGCTGCTCTTAGTTGACATCATACACTTGATATGGTTATGATTGTATGAATATTTTAATTACCATTAAGATCTATGTTTTGTTCATTGTTATGCATATGAGGTACTACTCCTCCACTCACTCCCATATCAAGAAACATATAATATATTACTGCAATTGCTCCATTGAAGTAACTATGTCCCTTAGTTGTTATATTGTACTATGCCTATGAATCTATGTAATCTAGAATGTCTTGAGGCTGCTGCTACAGATATTAGGTTGTTTGTTGTTGTATGCATCATTTTGATGACCATTAAGATGTATGTCAACACTCTTTACATTTCCTGGACATTGCTCTCACTATGATAGTAGTGACCTTAATGGTATTGTCATCACTTTTCATTGAATTCTCTTTGATGGGAAATTTTCTCTATATATTGTCTCCTCATATTTGCATGGTGTTCATTTCTTATCATATGTATAGTACTATTCTTGAAAAATTCACTGTTGCTCCATTAAAGATATTGTTGTCTCTGCTTAAAAACCACCACTATTACTGTATTTGTCTTTTGATGCTTATTGTACCTTGGTGATCTCTCCACGTGACATCTATGATAACCCTTTATCATTGTTCATTTTAGAGATATTACTATTGGTATGTTTGATTTCCCTTTCATGGTGACTATCTAATATGCCATAGGGTTGCAACCTGAAAATATTTTGTGACTATCCTACAACCTTTATGTTAGAGTAATAAGTTAATTCACTTATTAATTAAATCATTTTGATTTAATTATTAAGTCACTTATTATCTCTAGTTTACTTAAGCTAAACATTAGGCATGTAATAATCAATTATTTTATTAATTATTATCATGCAACCTAGGTTTCCCCCTTTTAGGGTTTTGATCACCTTTATAAGGTTTGATCTCTTTGTAATTATTTTCACTCAGTAAATTATATGAGGATGCTATTGTATTGATGGTTTTCTCTCCATTGTTTGCATAATACATGTCCTCTTTCATCGATCTGTTGTTTCTGGCCTCCATAACTCCCTTTCTGTGACAGGTTTGCATGCAGGTGATTCTTGGGAGTTGTAGGGTTGATTTTTTATCAACTCCAATATGGTATCAGAGCTCCAGATCTTCATGCACCTATTCTCTTCATGAGAGATTTGGCCTTGTTCTTTAGATCTATGTTTTCAAGAGGTTTTATGTTTCAGATTTTTGTGGATCTGGGGGGAGTTTGTTTTTTAGCACTTTGGGCTCAAACGAACCTCACGGTTGCACTCAAAACGCCCAAAAACCCTTATTTTCATATAAGGCACGTTTAATTTGGACACAGTTACATTTTGAGGCAAAAAAATTTTGCATGTACAACCCTATTTTGGGCTCATTTTTTGAGGCGATGAAAAAAATCATTTTTTTTCTTGGTACCTCTACCAATTTTGGCTAAAATTTTGGCAGTTTCTCCATATTAGTGGCATTTCCAAATTTAGTGGAGCTCCACCAGATTTAGCAGAGATCACTTGGAGTTCTTCTTGTTCTAGAGCCCTCTTCAGTTTTTTGCTTGTATCTTGAGAAAATGGAGGCGAAATTGGGCAAACAAGATATTGTCAGAAAGCTAGTTCTGAGACCGATCTGATTTTGTAGGTTTGGTTTTATGATTTTTCCATCTTGCAAGGTTTTTTCCAGTCAAATTCATGGTTCCTTTTTTCACTCTGGGAGCCATATCTTGCTCATCTGGATTCCATTTTGTGACTTCCGCACATCGTTGGAAAGTTGGTTATGTGATCTTTATTTTGGTATTGGTCTCATCTCCAGAATCTTCTCTAGGTATATTTTATTTGGGTTTTTTCTTTTTTGCATTCTAGTGAATATCTTGGATTTTTCAGGTCTTGCAATCATTTTCCTTGCATGGGATGACTCGTTTTTAGGTGTTACTTATGTTTTTACAGCTTTATGTCGTTCCTGAGCATTATAGACATCTATTTTTGTAGCATTTCTTTTTTGCAAACGTACTGAGATAAATTTTCATATGTTGCATGCTTGGGATCTTGCACATTTTGTGTATGTTTGTACTTGCACTACATTATAAAGTATCATGGGGGGTTTGATCTACCTTTGTCAAGTGAGTGTTCCTTCCACAACATTAGTTTCATGATGTGTGTCAAGAGATTGATCATCCACGACTCCATCCTTTATATTTCATTGTACTTTCTTCGACATGCAGTTGTTCTTGGCAGTCTAGTTCAATGTACATGTCATGTCTCTCCCTTCTCAGCATTATGGGGGGTATCTCGTATTGGTTCTAATGCTTCCTTGGTTTAATGGAGTGAGTTATGTATTCAATATTTGTTCCTATGTACTAGGCGGATGTAGTGTCTGGTACCTATGCATTTCAGTGAGATGGATCATTTTCCATATGGACACTCTTTTATTCTTGTTTTTGAGGCATCCTTCCATCTTTTGATTAGTTCTTCAAACTTTGGTGTTTTTTTCCATCTGTATCTTCGAGTTTTGATGTTTGTCATCCTGATTGGAGCAGTGTCATTTGAGGGAACTCATGCAGATTATAGTCTTCTCTACATGATCATGTTCTTTTTTAGTAGAGGTTCCAGTAGTTATTCTTCGACAATATTTGCAGCTTCATGCTTCAGTGGTGTTCTTCATGTTCATCATTTGTTCCTGTTTTCTAGGACATTCTCTAGTTTTAAAGCTTCTTCATTCCTTCACTAGGCTTCATCTCTTTTTGGAGAGGGGTTTTTCCCACTGGGTTTTCTCTATTTCTCCTCTTTACAAAGATTTATTGTACTTGGGTACCTGATGAGGCCATGTGGTCGGGACTCATTTTCCTGCTTTTAATAGTTGTTCTAGGTTTTTAGCTTCTCCCTAAGTTTATCTTAAGGGGGGTGTTAGAGTAATAAGTTAATTCACTTATTAATTAAATAATTTTGATTTAATTATTAAGTCACTTTTTATCTCTAATTTACTTAAGCTAAACTTTAGGCATGTAATAATTAATTCTTTTATTAATTATTATCATCTAACCTAGGTTTCTCCCTTTTAGGGTTTTGATCACCTTTATAAGGTTTGATATCTTTGTAATTATTCTCACTCAGTGAATTATCTGAGGACGTTATTATATTGAGGGTTTTCTCTCCATTGTTTGCACAATATGTTTCCTCTTTCATCGATCTGTTATTTCTGGCCTCCATAGCTTTTGCTTCTCTCTTTCTGTGATAGGTTTGCATGCAGGTGATTTTTGGGAGTTGTAGGGTTGAATTTTCATCAACTCCAATACTTTACACACTGAGGAACCATGGAATACCTGTGACTTTTCTTTATAGTTGTTCTCATGCTTATATGTGTTGCTCATGTAGGTACAACCTGCCATCTTGTAGCATGCTTGTGTCACTCGACAACATGTTGGGTTCTAACCTCATGGGAGCCCAATTTTTTCCACGTGCTGAAATAGAAATCAACAATGAAAGTTTTACCTATGTCTGAACATTGAACAAACTTGTTAAACATGACCAAGATTTCATATGTGTTCCTTGCTTGCCTTTGATACTATAGACACCCTAAAATGGACATACTTGCAACCTTACATTAAAATACTAATTTTCATCTCTTAATTAATGGTTTTTAAATCATTAATTAATCATTTATTTCTTCTAAAATCCATTCCCCAAATTATTTAATCATATCCTCAAAATTAATTAAATAATTAATTTTATTTATTGAATTAACCTTAATTTATTAATTAATTAAATTCAATTTCCTAAAATTTAAATTTAAATTTAAATATTTAAACTTATTAATTTATTCTTCTACTTAAATTAATTTAATTTCATTCAAAAATTCAATTTTAAATCAAAAGGCAATTCAATTATCTCATATTTGAATACTTTAATTTCAAAAATCAATTAAATATTCAAATAAATCCTTTCTCTAGTTCAACAAAGGGAACTCCTGATCAGATCTTTGGGATTGCATAAATTCCTCCACATTCTCTTCAGTTCAAAAAGGTAACTCTTAATAATCTTTTCAGTTAACTAAACATCCCCTCTTCTCTCCAAGTTGAAGAGGTGGAGTTTACTGGTTGCTTTTCAGTTAACTAAACATCCCCTCTTCTCTCTAAGTTGAAGAGGTGGAGTTCACTAATTGCTTCTCTAGTTCCTTTTGATCTCAACCATTCATCCTCCAATTTATAGGATCGATCTCATCCATATGATTTTCATATCCTATATAATCAACCCTTCTCAACCATTTGAAGGATCCAAGATTTCAAGTTTTGTGCACTCTTACTCTGCAGGATTCTTACGAAGCATCAAGCATTGTTGTGATCATATCAATATCATTTTATCAACACTCCCAAGTCACAGACGTTGCCAATACCAATATTGAGCATGATTCATCCATCATTTCAGAAGGAGTAGAGAGAAGCAATAGAAGCTTCGAGCATTGTGGTTTGCATTCGTTTGTTTTCCTCTATTTTGCTTGTTATTTTATTGTCCATAGATTCGTTCTTAGTATTTTTGATTGCTTTCCCCCATTGCAAATTGGTGCTACTAGCCCTCATTATTGAGTGTGCAAGATTGGATCTACACATTTTGGTGAACCCGACGTGAATCAAATAGCCCGATAATCACTTGCAGATGACAAACTGAATTTCCAAGCCTCAATCATATGGCCGCAGTTTCATTTTTTTATTTTTTTTGATAAATATTGTAATTTTGCAATTGACAGAAGTTTGCTGCAATTAACAAAAGGTTACCGCAATCGACTGGTTTATTACCACAATCGCTCTCTATAATTTCACAATTGCCCATTGTATTTTGCAATCAACTTTTGTATTTTTTCAGTCTCTGGTTCAATTACTTTTTCACAATTGACAGATATATTTCGCAATCGCCAAAGAAATTTCACAATCGACAACACATTACCACAATCGACAAAGCAGTTTCATAATTGTGTCGCAATCACAGCAGAATTTTGCATCTGACAGAAGAATTTCTCATCTAACAGGAGAATTTTGCAATTGCTATGTTTCATCATTATGTTAATCATATCTGATTTTTTTCTCGGTTTGTGTACAGGGTTGAACAAATGACATGTGTAAAAAAGGATAATCAGACGCACACCAGGGCTTAGGTCACAAAAAGCATCCATAAGAAGGGTTGCTCGTTACTACACACAACGAAAGGCAATCTTGGTAATTTCAGATAAAGATCAAAGCGAATCCTTTAACATGTATATTGATTTCCTCAAGCGTTTTGTAGCTAAATAAAAAGTTACAATAAGCCTTAATGGCCTTAATAATCTAGACATTTCAGAATATTATTCATTTTGATTGTTAAGATTTTTTTTGGTACTAATAGTTTCTTGACAGCTTGTGGCATGGAAACAGTTTTAACAAAGCAACCTAAAATCAACTCATTTATCTTTTTGGTGCTTAAAAAGAAAAGTGTATGCAAAACATCACAATTTCACTTTTTTTGATTTGGTGCTTAAAATTGACGTGTGGTTAACAATTAAACAAGGAAAAGAATCTTTGAATTTGGTGCATCTAAAATTAAAAAAGCAATAATCATTTGGTTTGGACTTAAAAATTAAACGTGTGTGCAAATATGCATGATAGCTCAGTTCACATTTTGATATTTTGGTGCTTAAACGATTAACCTTGTGTCTTGAGTCTTTGGTGGGCTTGCACAAAATATGTTAGAATAACAACCTTGACACTTTTTAGAGAGGTGTGTCTAGGGAAAGTGCTTCTTCCTCAAAGATGACCTTAAACCGGTAATCCTTTTGATTAGTATATAAACAAGACGTGGGCCAAAGCTCTATCTTATATCTAGCTAAGCTCGGGCGAGGTGTGTTGATGATAGCCTGGATTGGGTGAAGTATCCCTAAGTAGCTAGCATGGTCAACTAGGCTCTTAAGTGAGTCACACACATACAAACTGATTGGATAGACTCCACGGACCTTATTACAGCTTGATTAATTAGAGACCTACTTGTTTCACTTCCAAGCAAGTGACTTATTATAGTGCAAGAGGTTGCATAATTTCCCCCAAGATTCCCAACATATGTGTTCCAGGATATTGTGTTGATGAAAGAGATCTTCATTAGCACGCCAACAATATTTGGCAAAGGCAAAACCAAGGGCACCTACGTCCTGGATCTTTGTGTCCCAATAGTGTGATGATTGTTGCGTGAGTCGACGAACATCAAAACATTGGGCCTCTAATATTTCATCTTGAAGCCAAATTAACCGTAGATTAATCTGACCGTCTCTATTTCGACCATGTGAAAATATTGCAACTTGGAAAAATTATTGAACATGCATTTTTTATTCTTAGATCTTCAAAACATTGTGTCTATTGTGCTTGCTTGTGTGATCAGTTCTTAAAATGCAAAACCAACATCTCACACTATCAAAATGAGTCAAACGTGTTCGAAGTCTAGGGTGTCAAACAAAATATGTTCTAGAATCAAATCATTGTTCCAGAAAGATCATTTCATCAAACAGATTTCCAAACTGCAATCATTTTTCAAGACTGTCGCACTTTTTCGCAATTGACAAAAGTTGACCACAATCGAGTCCTTTATTGTCGCAATTTATCCCTTTATTTCCGCAATCGCGGAAAGTTTACCGCAATTGACCTTCCATTCTTCCGCAATCGACCTACAGACATGTGCTTTCATTCTATCGAGACAAATTGGATCCCTTTATTAGAACTCTATATTTTTATCAATCTGAAACCTTGGAAAAGATTCCATGTTTCATGTGAAAGGTCAGTGTACACATCTAAGGAAATAACAAAGAATTAGTGTGAATCTTAAAAGATCTAGGACCGTCTCTCTTTTTCAGTTCATCTATTGTTTACCATTGATAATTCAAAAGTTCAAATTAGACTATCTTGATCCCACTATCTTAGCTCCATCAATCTCTATCAGCGACTTTGTCTCATCTAAGGTAAAAATCAGAATCAATATCTTACATCACCAATCTCTGATATCAATAAAAATCAAAATTTTCTCTTAGAATTACCCTTGTCAAAACAAGTAATCGACCCCTCTTCAAGAGGTTATCCCTTATGTTTTCTTTATATCACTCATTTTAGTTAAAAACCTGGATAACACCATGTCTCTCACACCTTATGGAGGACCTTGTACTAGTTCAAAGGCTACAACGCAACTAGATGAGTCCTACATTAACTAGTTTCCCTCATGGGAAAAGAGCGAGAGGATGACACATTCAAAAATATTGATCCCACTCTCTGCATTGAGAATGAAGTTACAATTCCTCATGGGTCCCGTAGGCCAAATATATTTCAAGATGCCACAGAAGAAGAACTTGAAGACATAGAGAAAGATGCTTATTCCGCGCAAGTGGTTGACATTTTTGTGGAAAGAAACCCTGAAAGATTTCTAGCTATGTTGCTAAAAAAGAGAGTCAAGCTCTCGGTTGAATTCAATGTATCATTTATATGGCCTAAAAACCAACTAGCAGGACAAAGAATGACTCAAAACTCTCAAATAAATCATGTGGTGTCTCAAGTCTTGTCTCTGCCATCATCAACAACCATGACATTAGCATAGACTATGTCTACCCAAAATAGCTCTATCAATCAAGATAGTACATCATCCACCCAAAATATGATGGGCTCCCAACTGAGTGCACACTTGGTTACCAGTTTATCTCAAGCATCTTCCTCATGGCCTTTCATGTCAAGCGCTTAAGCTATATCATCAATTCCCCAAACGAGAAATAACCCATTTGAAACTAATCAAACACTACTGTCTATCCCTACTAGATTTGGTCTTAATACTTCCCAACCACACAGATAACCTTTGTAGGTTTGACTTTCAGTCAATGTCTGCCAAAGGCTACACCTTTATTCCAACAGGTATCCCAAAAAAAGTAGCAATAACAACCTTGGACCAATCAGATTCCCCATTATCAAAATCACACATTGGGAAATAAATATCAAATCCCAAAGAGATCATATGTCCCAATACAAGGAACTCAAAGGCGAAGCCTTATACCAACCATGATGCAGAGATACAATGTCAGGAATGTTCCTCAATCTCCAACAAACATTCTGATATAGCAAGTGTAGAATCTACAAGCACAAATGATGGACATGCAAAATCAGGGAAAAACCAAGTCTTACACAGTGGAGGACTTGTACCCGTACCCATTTGATCACTCATTGCACATATCTCCATTTCCCACACACTTCTCGATGCCTAAATTTGACAAATATAAAGGTAGTACCAATCCTGTAGACCATGTCAGGGAATTCTTTGCTAGCTACATTGAAGTCACAGATGATGAAACTTACCTAATGTAGATGTTTCCACAGAGTCTAGCCAGACCATCAATATAATGGTTCTCACACTTAACCCATGGCATTCAGTCTTGGAGAGAATTGGCCAAAAAGTTTATTGCTCACTTCCATCATAATATTGAATGCAAGGTCATCATCAAGGACCTATGTGACATTACACAAAAATATGCAAGAATATGGTGAATCCTTTTTTAACTTCTTGCAAAGATGGAGAAACATTGCAAATAGAATAATATATGATTTTCCCAAACAAGACCTAATAGTCATGTTCATTGACAATCTGATCCCAGACATGTCATTCATGACAGAGCTCCAGCTCACTCCAAATTTCAAGCAACTTATGAAGCGAGGAGTTTGATGTAAGAGTAACTTGGTCAAGAGAGGAATCCTTGTAGATCCTACCCAATAAACATAAGAAAGAATGCAAAAAATAAGGCCAAATGGTGGAATAAGAACAAGAATGTCACCAATGATGGTGTTATTGACATCATAATAGTCAATTATGCTCAACCCAAGGTTTTACTACAAGGAGAACCCATGAAAAATCAAAAACCCATGGTGCACACTCAATAGATGAATACTCATATTCAAACACCCATTGCTCAAGAAACAACTATGTCCAATAACCAACCCAATGTGCGATTCCCATAAAGGTTTCCTTTTCCTAAACGTGAGTACACACCACTCAGATAGTCGATTGAATCAGAACTAAAAAAGTTGAATCAAACCAATAATATCACTCTACCAAAAATCAGAGAGTACCAAAATGGAGCTGTGAAACCCAAGTGGTGGAATGATAATGAATTTTGTGAATATCATCGGGTAAAAGGACACAAGACATCCAACTACTACGATTGAAAAATTCCATACAAGACATAATTGACCAAGGGATAATTGGAATCATAAATACCAAGTCCAAGGGTGCAACCGATAATACTATCTTCAATGATACATTCCATGATCATAAAAAAGGGAAATCCTCTGTATCTAGTGGACAATCTAAGCAAGTGAACTATACCTATGCCAACTCTGATAGCACCATTAATTGCATAAATCCTTCAGACAACCAAGTTGCTACGATTACTATCAAAGATACCAATGCTAAATGCGTTGTCACAACACAATGTTCCAAGGTTGTTTTGCAAGGAATGCCTTCCACCTTAGCTACCCCAGCTAATTCCACAATAACTTCCAATCCACAAACTAATCTGGTGGATCATCTAAAGTGCTCACCTACCCAGATCTCCATGTTCAACCTATTGCACATATCCTCGTAGCATAAGTAAGCTCTGGATAAAGCCCTTCAAAATGCAGCAGTCCCACAAGATATAACTCCAGAGAAATTCTAAACCATGGTCAATTACATTGCTTCCAATAAACACACTACATTTATAGACCATGATGTGCCACTGCACAAGCCTCTACACAATGATCCCCTGCATCTGCTTATCCAAGTGCATAAACACATGATCCAAAGAGTCCTCATTGATGGCGGGCTGGGGTTAAACATATGTAATCTTAAAGTGATAAAAACCTTGGGCTATTCAGAATCTATCATTGATGTCACCAGGAGGATAAATACCAGGGCATATGATGAAGAAGAAAGATCATCAAAAGGTATCCTCATTCTACCAGTTAGTACAGGGTTAGTCATAAAGAACACCATTTCAAATCTTAGACCTTGAATTGGGATATAACATGTTGCTCGAAAGTCCATGGATACATGAAATGCAAGTTGTCCCTTCAACGTATCGCTAGTGCATCAAATTTCTATTCCAAGGAGTAGAGATAATCATTGAGGGAGATCCCAACCCCTTCCAATACTACAAGACCATAAGAGGTAGTACAAATAATCAGGTTCCTTCAAATTAGGAAGCAAGCATTCCTTCCACCTCTAATTCCATTCCTAAAGGCTTACCAAGAAAGGTGGGTAAGATATCAATCAAAGAAAAAGGGTGTGGTGAATATAGCTATGAGGTAGCCTTTACCATCACCAACGTGCCTCAAACTCCTAGATCATATGGAATACCTTGACTAGTGGAAACAAATGAAACTTCAGAACTAGTGTTATTCAAGTGTCCACCAACCACATTTGTCAAATAGGGAGACACAACTGAAGAAAACCCCTATGATCAAGACATCAACACTTGGTTATATCAAGATCCTCAAGAGACACCTCAAGCACAATTAAATTTGTCAAAATATGGAGCTAGCTATACTATGCTGAAAAAATATGGATATGATGGTAAGACTGGTATGGGGGCAAGACAACAAGGATTAATGGAATTGTCTTTATCACCAACCCAAAGAAACAAAATAGGGCTAGGATACAATCAAAATAGAACCAGTAAAACCATCTGAGATATACTAGTAGACTGACAACAGGTTGCATAATTAAATTGGGGGGAAAATATGGAACACGACCTAATCAGCAGTATACTCTAGCAATTATTGCTATCAGAAGTGGAACCCTCTAATTCCCAATTGAACCTTAATCAGAATATCCAGGACAATGCTGAAAGTGAGACATCTAACAAGCATTCTAGCATGATCGATTCCCATGAGTATGAGATGTTATCCCTCCATAACTCTGAGTCACCCATCCCTAACTATTCCCCTTGATCTATTAGTACCATACACCTTGATGAAATGTTTGACCAAATGAGCATAGAAGATCAACCATGTATTGATAAACATATCGATGTCAAGTCCTTAGGTGGTGTGTCCATGTCCCATTCCAAGTTTTTCAAAACCATCACCGCGGTTCTGTTCACCCAAATAGAGTCATCCTCTCACATGAACCTTTGTCTAGTCTACCTTGAGCCAATAGAATGAGACAAACAAGGACAACTTGACATTAATATTTTTGAGAATGATGATGCCATTGCAGAATTCATGGGGCTTTGAGAAGGCATATCATTAGGAGACCACAAATCAAGATTATCCTTTAACCTGGATAGATAGACATACTTTGGGGAGGAGGCTCCTCTTTCTAGTCGCAAAAGAAAATTTAAAAACAAAAAAGAAATGTCATTAAGTGAAAACTGAAAGGCGCTTTCTGGCCATAAAAAAAGAAAAGATAAAGGATGTATTTTCTGGTGAAAACCTTTTTGAGGTGCCAGAGGATGGAAAGCTAGAACTCCTCCCCTTAAAAGAAGAAAATTCAGTGTTACTAGTAGAAGAAACAGAGGAAGTCAACCTAGGGGATGAAAAGAACTGTAAAAATATCTATTTGGATAAATAACTTACACTTGAGGAAAGAGAAAGGTTCATTAGTTTCTTCAAAGAAAGACAAATGAACTTCACATTGTCTTATGCAGACATGCCAGGTTTGGATCCAGAGCTTGTGCTACATCATCTGCCACTATTACCAAATGCAAAACCAGTTAAACAAAGATTAAGAAAGATGCATCTACACATTGCTTTACTTGTCAAAGCAGAATTGAAGAAACTCTTAGATGTGGGATTCATAATACCCATTCCATATGTAGAGTGGATATCAAATCTGGCGCCAGTTACAAAACATAATGGTCAGATCTTTATATGCATAGATTTTAGAGACTTGAACAAGGCTTATCCCAAGGATGATTTTACTCTACCAAATATCAACATGATAGTTGACCTGACAGATGGACATCAAATGTTGTCACTCATGGATAGTTTCTCTAGATATAACCAAATCAAGATTGCACCAGAGGATCAAAATAAGATAGAATTCACATGTGCATGGGGAATATAGTGCTAGAATGTGATGGCATTTGGACTCAAGAATGTCGATGACATACTAGCCAAGTCAACACTCAAGGAAACTCACCTACAAGTTTTGGGTGCGATATTTGATAGAATGCAAGAATACAAGGTATGACTCAATCCAAAGAAGTGTGCATTCAGAGTTACTGTTGGAAAGCTCCTTGGATTCATTGTATCACATAGAAGAATCAAAATAGACCCATAAAAGGTTAAGGCCATCCTTAACATGCCACCACCTACAAATCTGAGGCAACTACGAGATCTACAAGGCAGATTACGATCTATCAGGTGATTCATCACCCAACTAGCAGACAAGTGTCACCCGTTCCAACACCTACTACATAAAGATGTGATTTTTGTATGGATAGAAAAATGTGAGAAAGTGTTTCAAACCTTTAAATATTACCTATTAAAGTCCCCTATATTGGTGCCACACATTCTAGGCAATCCACTCCTCTTATATATCTCAGCAAAGAGTCAACACTAGGTATTCTTTTGGCACAACACGATGACCAGGGAAAGGAAAAATCCAACTACTACCTCAATAGAACATTGGTGGGCTACAAGATAAATTATTTAGCAATTGAAAAGTCATTTCTTGCAATTGCCTTTACTTCTCAAAAGTTAAGACATTACATGTTGAGTCATCAAACAAATCTCATAGCACACATAGATCCATTGAAGTACTTGTTGAGTAAAGCAACACTAACCGGATGACTCACCAAATGGGTCATGATCTTAAGTGAGTTGGACATAGAATACATAGATTGAAAGGCTATCAAAGGGAAGGTAATTGCACATCAACTAGAAGAGGCACCAATACAAGATCATCACCCTATAGTGTCTGACTTTCGAGATGAATCGATCCTCATAGTACAATCGACAATAGAAGTCTAGAAATTATTCTTTGATGGGTCATATACGAACCATGGTGCAAGAGTAGGAATAGTAATCATTACTCTGCATATAAAATTCCTAAGTCTTTCCGACTCAACTTTCCATGTACAAACAACATAGCTTGAGTATGAAGCTCTGGTCATTGGATTGAAGACATCTATACAATGGAGGATAAAGAACATGAGAGTCTATGGTGATTCCCAGTTGGTTATCAGTCAAGTCAACAATGATTACATGACCAAAGATGAAAAATTGATCCCATATAGAGAGATAATGGAAAAAATACGAGTGTCTTTTCATTACATTGTATTTGAATAGGTTCCAAGGGTTCAGAACAAAGTAGCAAATGTGATTGCTACTATAGCATCCTTGATCGACATGTCAGGTAACGAAACCAGATTCCAATTTTTGGTAGAACAATTGATGATACCAGCATATAAGGCTCCAATAACAAAGTTAGCATGTGTCCTTGTTGGTCCCGAGTCCCCCTGATACCACAAAACTTATAATTATCTACAAAACAACACCCTACCACCTGACCTATCTAGAAACCAAAAGAAATCCCTTATTCGACAAGCCTCTAGGTACACCCTTCTCGCTAATAATTTATATAGAAGAAGTCTAGATGGAATGCCTTTACGATCTCTCACTTCCATAAAATCCTAGAGAGCCTTATACAAGGTACATGAAGGAATTTGTAGGACCCGTGAAAGTGACAATAGTTTAGTAAAGAAGATAATCAGAATGGGATACTACTGGCCAACAATAGAGAGGGATGCTAACAAATGTGTGCAAAGGTTCTGACAATGTCAAATACACGGAAATCTTATTCATTCACCAGCTCAAGACCTCCACCCCATCACTTCACCATGGCCTTTTTGAAAATGGGGATTTAAATTAGTGGGAAATATTACACCAACATCCTCTAATGGTCATAAGTACATAATTGTAGCAACATAGTACTTTACCAAATGGGTGGAAGTGATTCCTCTCACATACATCACTAGTAAGAAAATCTCCATATTCATACTGAATCGCATCATCTATTAGTATGGGATCCCTCAAACCATACTCATAGATCACGGTACACCTTTTCAAAACCAGGATGTCGAAGATCTCTGTGAGAAGTTCCAGATAAAACATGGTTTCTCTTCATTCTATTATCCCCAAGGGAATGGTCAAGTTGAAGCCACTAAAAAAACCATCAGAATATCTTGAAGAAAATAGTCAATGAATCTGGTTAAGACTAGCGTTTGTAGCTCAGTCCTGCATTATGGGCATATAGAACAAGTGTGAGAATATCTAGAGGAGAAACTCCATTCTCCTTGGTATATGGATCAGAGGTGGTCCTACCCCTCAAAGTTGAAATCCCATCCCTTAGAATCTTGCTGAAGATTATCATATCACATGAAGACTATAGAGTAGCTAGACTCAATGAACTAGAACTATTAGATAAGAGACAACAAAATGCACTAAATCACTTAAAAGGCTATCATAATCTCCTTAGAAGAAACTATCACAAGAAATTCATGCGATGAACCTTTGAGGTAGGAGATCTCGTCCTAGTGGAGAATCAAAAGAATCAAGCAGAAAGGGTTAAACCAGGAAAGTTCAAGCCTAATTGGCTAGGACCCTACATCATCATCACAACATGCAATAGTGAGGCATATCAACTGGTAACTCAAGAAGGAGATTAGCTCCTTGGTCATATCAACAACATGCACCTCAAAAGGTTCTATGCCTGAGGTCTTGAGGTTAAGGGAACATATCCAAAATCCATAAAATACAAAAAATATAAAAGGTTACTTTGGTTAAAACCTGGCAAATAGGTGCCTTGGCAACAACAAATTTTTCTTTTTACAAAAGAGAAACAAAATCTCTCTCTCAGTGAAAACTTGGCAAACATGCACTATTGGGTAGGTACCTTGGTGAAATCCTAGTAAACAGGCGCCAAGTGTTAAGGTCCCGCTTCGCCATCAATGAACTCCAAAAGATTAAATCTTGTACTCCCCACATGCAAGATTGAGTACCCAAGCTTATTTTTAGAAGTGCAATCCCATTTTGAGCATCACACTTATCCATGGTTTGTATTGGTTCACCAAAGTAGGGAACGGTTCTAAAAAATCTTAAAATCTTAAAAAGTCATCAAAAATCCTAAGAAGAGAAAAATGTCCTAAGAAATCAATCAGAAAAAAACAACATATGGAAAAATCTCAACAATAAATCATCTATGTGATCAACAAGTGAGTGCCAATCAAAAAATCAATCAAATCTTAAAACTATGAGCTTCACAAATCGACAATGGACTCATATGACTAAGCTTTATCAACAATCCAGTCTATCATCAATCGAATGATTCAATCAATCATCAATCAAACTATCAATTGCCTTACACAATGAAAAATATACTCAAAACTAGACAAAACGGTCTTATATGAGAGTGGCTATGATGGATCATGATCTTGTTTTCTTTGTTTATTGTTTATGGATTGTTTCAATTTGATTATGGGGCAATGATGATTCAGGATAAATGTGGTAGGAGCTTTCATGCATCTGGGAGCCACACAATTCCATGATCTGAGCTAACCCCTGGAAAAGAATTGAACAATCATTATATGTTATCTGCTTGTTGTTATCATAGATCATAGCAGTATCTAGATGGTCAATATCTAGGTGCATTTGGTTATATTTCCTTTCAAGTATCTACTTCTGGTTATCATAGATAATAGCGGTACCTAGATGGTCAATATCTGGGTGCATTTGACTCTCTTCCTTTTCATAATAAGGTGCAGTGATGAATAAAATTAGAAAGTACGATAGCAACTTGGTTTCATCACTTATTCTTTCATTCAGTTCCAAAACTAACCTCTTACTAACTTTCTTCTAACACATGCATATATTCAGACACATTGTACATTTTAGGTTTGTATTCATTTATTGTTTAAGAAAAATAAAAAACGCGTGCATAGTAGATCATATAATCAATGCATCCATCATCAATAACATGATAACTAAAATAGGAATGCATTCATCATGTCATCATATAGCGATTCACATTTTCAATAAATTAATGCTCATCTGATGCATTTTTATGCTTAATTTGTTGAGGGGGCATATAGTTCACCTGCTGTCACTGGGGCAAGATGGGGAAGGATACAAATAGAAGATTCTTTGACACAATGCGACAAGTCACAATGCATCAAAGAGGGGAAAATGTAGACACCCTAAAATGGACATACTTGCGGCCTTACATTAAAACACTAATTTTCATCGATTAATTAATGGTTTTTAAATCATTAATTAATCATCTATTTCTTCTAAAATCCATTCCCCAAATCATTTAATCATATCCTCAAAATTAATTAAATAATTAATTTTATTTAATTAATTAACCTTAATTAATTAATCTTTATTAATTAATCAAATTTAATTCCTAAAGTTTAAATTTTAATATTTAAACTTATTAATTTACTCTTCTAATTAAATTAATTTCATTCAAAAATTTGATTTTAAATCAAAACGAAATTCAATTATCTCATGTTTGAATACTTTAATTTCAAAAATCAATTAAATATTCAAATAAATCCTTTCGCTAGTTCAAAAAAAGGAACTCGTGATCAGATCTCTAGGATTGCATAATTTCCCCCACCTTCTCTTCAGTTCAAAAAGGTAACTCTTAATCAACTTTTCAGTTAACTAAACATCACCTCTTCTCTCCAAGTTGAAGAGGTGGAGTATATTGGATGTAATTAAGTTAACTAAACATCCCTTCTTCTCTCCAAGTTGAATAGGTGTAGTTTACTGATTGCTTCTCTAGTTCCTTTTGCTCTCAACCATATATCCTCCAATTTCTAGGATTGATCTCATCCATCCATATCATTTCCATATTCTATATAATCAACCCTTCTAAACCATTTCAAGGATCCAGGATTTCAAGCTTTGTACACTCTTAATCTACAGGATTCTTACGAAACATCAAACATTCTTGTGATCATATCAATATCGTTTTGTCAACACTCCCAAGTCACAAACGCTGCCAATACAAATACTGAGCACCATTCATCCAACATTTCAGAAGGAGTAGAGAGAAGCAATAGAAGCTTCAAGCATTATGGTTTGCATTCATTTGTTTTCCCCTATTTTGCTTGTTATTTTATTGTTTGTAGATTTATTCTTAGTATTTTTTATTGCTTTCCCCCATTGCAAAAGGTGCTACTAATCCATGTTATTGAGTGCGCTGGATTGGATCTACACAAATACCTATGATGATTTCAGGCTAGTATAATGCAACATAAGAGTAAATTGTGTATTTAGAGATGATGTATACACAAAGATTTGGTATCCTAAGCTTTAAAACAAAATTTCCTATCTCTCTGCAGGCATTTGGAACAGTGAGATGAGCTCAAGGAAGGAGTTGAAGATGCAGTTTTTCAACTGTGGGGGTTAGTCATCATGAGGCAATGGCAGATCCCTTATCTTTGTTTATATCTCATTTTTTATATGCATCATTTACTTGTATAGTGCATTGGTAGTTACTCCCACGACTTGTGTGGGATATTGCACATTTGCATTCATGAATAAAGAAATCACTCCTTTAAATTTGCAATGTTGTATGATTTTTTTCTGTTGTAAACTATTGCATCTTTCAGTGATACTTTTATGACAATTTTCTTTTGGAAAAAATACCATTAATAACCAAGATGCACCCTTTAAACTATCTAAAAACTAAATAGCTCCACTTGATTGAGCGGGAAACAAAAATGGGTAACATAGACGTGTACTTTTCCATTGATAATTGCATTGACAATATTTTGAGAATTCACTTCCTAGTGAAGCTTATTAATTACCAATTTTCTCGCCAATTTTATGGATAATAAAGTTGTCTTAACCTTTGCATCTTCATTTGTCACATCCTCAAGCTTTGAGCTCCCCAAGCCAAGATGCTCACAGTCCAATCACGAGCCACACATCCTACCCCTGAAGGCCTCAGATTACCTCTGGATGCCTCATCAAAATTGAGTTTAATCCAACGTTCTTCCAGTTTTTTCCAATCTATATTATTCTCTTTAGTTGAGGATGAATGAACCCAAGAGTGCCCATTAACAGGTGTTTTTAACACAAATGTTAATTGTAGTATGAGGAAATCTTCAACTTGTTGGGAGCAAGCTCAAACATGAAAAGTTAGCGGGTTAGCACACATAAAATCATAAAATAAGCATGAACCAACAAGAAATCTTCATAACATCAGATTGAGCTAAAACAAGTTAGTGCACCCTATATTACTTGTTTGATTTTCTCATTTAGATTGGATGTGAGTGTTCTCTCCTAAACACAAATGA
>MU224896.1:0-30473 GCA_018584345.1 Thuja plicata
AAGTAACCTATAACTTGCAAAAGACGTTATATTAAGTAAAAAATGATTTTTTTTTTGTTTTTATGGTATCATTATTATTGCTAGGATATACATACATCATACTAATTCTTTAGAGGAAAATGCTTGAGTTGATTACCAATTTGTTGACAAAATGTATAAGTTTGCACATGTTTCTTTTTTATAACCATTACTTTCTTACTGCACATGTAACATATGAAGATATTGTTTTACCAGAAACATGCCCTATATATAAACTCCTTTTTCTTTTATAGGACTTATTTTTGAAGAGAGATTTTTTTATACCAATGGGTATAAGAAGGAAAATAGGGAGAGATTTTCTAACCACCTTATTATATGCATTCTAGGGGATCCTTGGAGATTCTAGCCAACCTCTGAGCCCAAGAAGATGACCTAGTAACTATCACACTTTGACCAAAACAAGGAATATATTCAAAACCTTCCTCCCCTTGCACCTTACAAAGATCACTTACAACATGCATTCTACCCATAGAATAAATACACATGACATCTTTTATGACACAATACCTTCCAATACAATGAGTTATCCCCTAGAAGACTAAAATCATAACCTATATCAACCACATATTAACAATAAATATTCATGAAAAAATAGAGAAGGAAACAACTAACTTGCCTCTCAAATTTGTAGCCTCCCATAAGGATCAAAATCAGCTGTACTTCCCTTCACTTTCTCCCTAAAACCAACCAGCTCTAGTACTACTCTCGCAAAAGAACTCAAAATCATATCTTGAACATGTCCAACAAGTGTACTAACCCTAAGTATTTGGATTAGGGTTTCAAAAATGACCTAACAACTTTAATTTCAACTTTTCTGTCCATTGAAAAATGTCTCTACAAGTGACCTATGGGGTATAATTAATTACACACTTAGGTCACTCAACTTATTGAACCAACAACTTTTGACTCACCTAACAAACTCCCTTCCACATTTACCTCTAAACCTTCATACTTCATGCTCATGAAGTGGGATGATAATAGTCTTTTGGTGGTCCTCTTGTCGTCCCATTGGTGAATCACATACCCACAAAATTTATCCAATATTAATTTCTTGTGATAAGAAAATATTGCTTAATACTAAATAAATGCATTTAACCTTCAAAACATAAAAAAACATACCTCATATTTCCTTCTACACATACCGTTGATTGCATATAGTCATTGCTTTTATATTTAAGAATCGTTGAAACTCAATGTTAGTAACCAATAATGCTACTTATAAATTTGTAAGCCACCTTAATTACAATGTATCTAAAATAATGTAACATTAGTTTCAATCCTCTTTGTTAACATCAAAATGTTAGTTTCCTAATCATGTAAATTCTAATACAACCTTCAAAATGCATTGGTGTAGGAGCACCTAGGTAGGGCTAGATGGTACCTAGGGTTCCAAGTTTTATTTTTGGCTTCTAGTGGTATTAGCAAAAAAACTAGTTGAATAATGGGAATATATGGGTACCAGGGTGTGTTGAGTTAGATTAGGAGACCTCATTAGGTTCTTAGTGACCTTCTTTGCAAATGTTGTCCAAATTTGTCAATTTGTGTACATGTTGCGAATGTTGTGGCAAAAGTGGCATTTATGCATTTAGGGGTCAAATTGGACAAAGGAATATTTAGGAGACCTATATAATGGTTTACTTATCCTAGATATGCATTTGGTTAAGTTTCTTGAGTTTTTGACCAAGTTTGTATGCAAGAATCCAAAAGTTGTAAAAATTGTCAATGTTGTCATTGACAACATTTCTTGCAATGACGTCTTTTCGAGCATTTGGGTTTCTAACTTTCTGAAACCGTTGATATAGGGTCATGTTCAACTATAAAAGAGCTCCCTTGGTCTTTGTATGGGGCTGGATGATTTTGGAAATTTTGTGTACGGACTGTGTTATTGAAAAACTAGTTACAGTGAAGCTTTATCTTGACATCTTGGTGTTTAATGGATCCAACTCTACATTTTATTTGGTGAATGAGATAGTGTGTATAAATTATTGATTTTACATGTGATTATTTTGTGATTATTTTAATTTCTGCACTGGCACTGGTCTAAACCAGGCAGTTTCTACAAATGGGGTCATAGGTTCTCTTCCCACCGTGGAATCTCTGTGGGCCTTTGGGATTAGGAAGATGACTCCTTGTATATATTTTATAGTTAAGGATGGGCCCTACAAGGAAAGAAATCTATTTTTGCAGTGATTCCCTAGGCGAGCCAGAGATGCAAGGCTAGGGATCACAGAGAGTTACAGAGGTGAAAGGAGGGATTGAAAGCACTGGTTTCTTCAATCAAAGCTTGTGGAGATGAGGACATCTATGTGAAGAAGCCCCACATTAAATGGGAAATTTTATTGAGGGATTATTCATGTTGAAAGAAAATATTCTAATGGCTATGCTCAGTTTGAGTTGAAACCCTTAAATTTAGGCTTGTAAGTAGGAACCCACTGTACAGACAGTTTGGGAAGCCAAGACCTAGAAAATATTTTAGATCTTTCTAAAGTGTATTAGGATTAAAAGTTAGTTTTACATCTTGTTAAGGATAATTTCAAGTTATTTAGAAAAAGGTTCCTAATTAGGCCTAATTGCTTGTAGCCTTATTTTGGGTGCATTTTCTATGGTTCTTTGAACTTGATTAGAGTTATATTGCAAATTGTATTTGTAGGAATTGGATTCGATCCAATTGAGATACTAGAAGCCTACTTCTCCATGTGGGATTGATCTTGAACAATTTGGATCATTTAGTGAAGGTGGCGTGAGACAAGATCCATGGGCTATGTGATGAGTGATTTGATTTCTTGATTGGTGTATAAAAGTTGAAAGAAGAAGGATCATGTGTACTAGAGAATACTTGGGAGATTAGGGTTAGTTAAGAGCCCTAATTGGTTCAAGATGAACTATAGGATACTCTAGAAGGAGATAGGGTACAAAGCAAGACTTGTAGGTATATTAGATTGGTATCAACACAAGTTAAAGGTTTGGGAGAATTTTGTATGTCTGCAATTACTGGTGAATCAGTGGGAGAGTCAAACAGGATGACTAATGCAGAGCTAGCTAAAGAGGTGGATGAGAAAAAGGAGAAGAATAAAATTCGTGAAGAAGCCTTAGAAGGAATGAAGATAAGGCTAGAAGAAGTAGCTGATGCAGCTATGAACAAAGACCTAGAAGGTCATGATAGAGGCAAGAAGAAAATAGATGAAGATGATTTCATCCCTGAACCATACCCTCCATTAAATGAACAACCATTCTTTAAGTCCATCAAAGCATTGGGTGGCATGGCACTAGAAGGTATACCCATATTTAGTGGTAAGATTGACATTGAAGAAGTGATGGATTGGATTGAAGGAATGGAGAACCACTTTGAATGTGAAGGTGTGTCATAGCCATAGAAGCTCAAGGTGGCCAAGTCAAGATTCAGAGGGTCAGCACTAAGATGGTGGAGGTATCTTCAAGATGAGAGGATTAGAATGGGCAAGAAGCCTATAGAAAATTGGAATGCAATGGTTACCAAGCTAAAAGAAAATTATTTTCCAGAGGACTATGAGATTCAACTCCATAGGAAAAGGCAAAATCTGAAGGAAAAAGACATGGATGTGGCCTCTTATACAGAGGAGTTTCAGATATTGTGCCTTAGGTCCAAGAAAAAAGAAGAAGAATCAATAAAGGTGGCAAGGTACTTGGGTGGTTTAAAGTGAATCATCCAAGAAGAGATTAGTTAATAGACACCAACTATAGTTCAGAGGTGTCATCAACTAGCTCTAAAGGTGGATGAAAAGAATAGAAAGAAAGGTGACTTTAACCTCAAAAGCAAAGGTAGAGGAAGAGACCAACGAGGTCAAAGAGGAGGTTATCAAGGTAGAGGCAATAAGCAAAGAAACCAAGGTGAAACCAAATTGACAGAGCATAGAAATGAAACTACTCTAAGAGGGGGTTATACCAGAGGTAGGGGTAATCAAGGAGGCCCTAGTAGAGGAAGGGGGTTAGGTAGAAGAAACTCATACTTTGCAAGTATGAAGTGTTACAACTGTGGTCAATTGGGCCACCTGACATATAGATGCCCTAAGAAACCTACTACATCAAACCATGACAAGAGAGTTGCATATGCTCATGAGGACACCTCAAGTGTCAAAGCACCTAAAATTGATCATCTAGACTAAGAGATGGGAGAAAATATCATGGTTAGGAGGGTGTTGATAAGGAAACCAGTCAAAGATGAACTCAATCATAGGAGGGATTTGTTTAGGGTAAGATGAAAGATCCTTGGAAAGGTTTGTAAAGTGATTATGGATTCTGGTTCCATAGATAACATCATATCAGAGGAGGCAGCAGACAAACTCAAGCTAACAAAAGTACCTCATGTAAATCCATAGAAGGTAACATGGTTAAATAAAGGCCAACGTGTATTGGTGAATGAACAAACTTGGGTTGAGTTTTCTATAGAAGGATATAAGTACAAGTTTCTTTATGACATCTTACAAATGGATGCTTGCAATTTTCTATTAGGAAGGCCTTGGAATTATGACAATGGATCATTTTATGATGGGAAGGATAATTCCATAACATTCAAGAAAGGAGGCAGAACTTTAAAGATTCAGTCTCTGTTGGAAGAGAATGAGCCACAACACAAGACTCCTAGCATTTTGTTGTGTAGTGGAAAGGAGTTTGTGAAAGACCTTAAGGATGAAGAAAATCAATGATATCCTATTGTACTAAAGCCCAATGAAGAAGAGAAGCCTGTCAAGGAATCCTTACCATCATAGATTCAAGAATTACTTGTTAAGTATAAAGATATATTAAGTGATGGAACTCTTGCAACCTTACCTCCTAGAAGAGTGATAAGCCATCATATAGACTTTGTACCTGGTGCATCTTTGCCTAATAAGGAAATTTATAAGCTTATCCATGATCACAACTTGGAAGTGGCAAGGAAAGTGCAAGAACTCTGGATCAAGGATTGATCAACAAGAGTATTAGCCAATGTGCAGTCCCGGTTGTGTTGGCATCCAAGAAGGGAGGAAAATGGAGACTTTGCACAGACTCAAGGGCCATAAACAAAATTACAATAAGGTATAGGTTTCCCATACCTAGGATTGAAGATCTTATTGATTGTCTTGGAGGGGAAATGTACTTCACTAAGCTATATTTAAAGAGTGACTATTACCAAATTGGGGTGAAGGAAGGAGATCAATGGAAAATGACATTCAAGATGACAGATGGGTTGTATGAGTGTCTTGTGATGCCATTTGGGCTCACAAATGCTCTGAGCACATTCACGAGGCTCATGAATGAATTTCTCAAGGACTACACATGGAAGTTTGCAGTTGTAATCTTGATGTTATATTGATTTTTAGCAGAACAAGATAGGAGCATATAAAGCATGTAGAGACTGTATTGCAGAGGTTACATGAAGAAAAGATAGCTATCAATTGTGAGAAATGTGAGTTCTTAAAGAAAGAAATTGTGGACTTGGGCTTTGTGGTGTCCAAGGGGTCCTTGAAGATGGATCAAGGCAAAGTTGCAGCTATCCTTAACTTGCCACCGCCTACCACAACAACTGAGGTAAGAAGTTTCTATAGGTTAGCCCAATTTTTTAGGAAATTTATTAGGAATTTCAGTAGTATTTGTGCACCATTGTTAGATACCATCAAGGGTGGGGTAAAAACAAAGTTTAGGTGGACCTTAGAAGCAGAGAAAGCCTTTGAATTATTGAAGAAGCAAGTAGCAACACAACCTGTCCTAAAATTGTATAGCTTTGAAATTTTGTTTACAATAGAGGTTGATGCAAGTGGTATGGAAGTAGGGGGTGTGTTAAGCCAAGAAGGTAGGCCAATAGGATTCTTTAGTGGAAAACTAAATGAAGCCAAGAAGAAGTACTCTTCTTATGAATTGGAATTGTATGCCTTAGTTCAGTTACTTAGAAAGTGGAGGCATTACCTACTACCTAAGGAATTTTTAGTGTTTACTGACAACCAAACCCTTAGCTATATTAATACCCAGGGAAAACTAAGAAATAGACACCTAAAATGGATGGAATACCTTAAATCATTCACATTCACAACTAAGCACAAGAAGGGGCAATTGAAAAAGGTTGCAGATGCACTAAGTAGGAGATTGTTGACAATTCAAGAACTTTAGTTGAATATAATTGGAATAGAGAGTTTCAGAGATCTCTACAAGGAAGATGAAAACTTTGTTGAAGCCTACAAGGTGTGTACTAATTTTTAGAATCATTTCCATAGAAAGTGTTCTGATTTTACTTTGCAAAATGGACTGTTATGTAAGTGTGATAAGTTGTGTGTGCCAAGGGGTTCAATGAGAGAGAACCTCATATAGGAGAAGCATAATGGGAGATTGAGTGGTCATTTTGGTGTGAAAAAAACCTTGGAACTTGTACAAAGGTTTTACCATTGGGCAAAGTTGATAAGGGATGTCACTAGGTATGTTGAGCAATGTGTAGTCTACATGAAATCCAATTGAGGAATAAGAAATTATGGTTTATACAAACCTTTACTAGTCCCAAATAGACCATGGGAGTTTGTGAGAATGGACTTCATCGTGGGTTTTCCCAAGACAAAACAGGGATATGACAACATCTATGTTGTGGTTGTTATATTTAGTAAAATGGGTCATTTCATACCTTGAAAGACTACTCATGATGCCAGCTATATAGCACATTTGTTCTTTAAGGATGTTGTGAGGATCCATGTTCTACCCCTAAGAATTGTATCAGATAGGGATGTGAAATTCATGAGCCATTTCTAGAGAACATTGTGGAATAGATTGGGTACTAATATTTCTTTTCATTCGGCCTACCATCCTTAGAAAGATGGCCAAACTAACATGGTCGACAGTGTATTGGGTAACCTATTGAGGTGCCTCACTAAAGAGTATGGTCAAACATGGGATGTGGTCATTCCCCAAGAAGAGTATGCATACAATTATAGCAAGAACATAACAATAGGGAGAAGCCCATTTGAAATTGTTTATGGGATGCATCCAAGGGGTGTGTGTGAGCTTTGTGATCTTGGAGCCATGGAGTATAGGATTTTTCATGCTGAGGACTTCGTTCAAACTATAAAAGAGATCCAAGAACAAGTTAAGAAGACCATACAAGGTAGTACACTAAAGTTGAAGGCCAAAGTAAATGAAAAGAGGAGAGACATTCAGTTTGAGGGAGGTGATTAGGGATGGTTCATTTGAACAAATCCAGATTGCAAAAAGGTATGCCTACTAAACTTCAGATGAAGAGGGCGAGACCTTCTAAGATCATAGCCAAGTATGGGGATAATGCATAAAAGCTAGAACTACCTTCATATTTGAGCATATCTCCTATTTTTAATGTACAAGACTTGATAAAATTCAAAGGGCCATTGTCTGAAATTGACCATAAAAATCTAGGGATTAAGAGTGATTTTTAACCTACTGCATTACCTCCCAAGCCACAGATGGAAGAAGAAAAGGTTTTGGATTCAAGGGTTAAGAAGTCTACAAGACACAAGGTGTACATGGAGCACCTCATCAAGTGAAAGAATAAGCCAGAATCAGAAGAAACATGGATTGCAACTACAAAATTCAAGAAGGTGGGAATTTATCAAGACCTCTTGTCCACAAGAGTGACATGACTTTCCTTTGTGGGGGAGTATGGTGCAGGAGCACCTAGGTAGGGCTAGATGGTACCTAGGGTTCCAAAGTTTATTTTTGGCTTGTAGTGGTCTTACACAAACCAATAGTGGAATAATGGGACTAGATGGGTCATAGGATGTGTTGAGTTAGATTAGGAGGTCTCATTAGGTCCTTAGTGACCTTCTTTGAAAATTTTGTTCAAATTTGTCAATTTGTGTACATGTTGCCAATGTTGTGGCAAAAGTGGCATTTATGCATTTAGGGGTCAATTTGGACAAAGAATGTTTAGAAGACATATATGATAGTTTCCCTAGCCTATATATGTATTTGGTTAAGTTTCTTGAGTTGGTGACCAAGTTTGTATGCAAGAATCAAAGTTGTAAAATTGTCAATGTTGTCGTTGACAACATTGACAATATTTCTTGCAATGATGTCTTTTCGAGCATTTGGGTTTCTAACTATCTGAAACTATCAAGATAGGGTCATGGTAAACTATAAATGGCCTCCCTTGACCTTTTTATGAGTTTGGTTGATTGTGGAAATTCTATGTACGGACTCTGTTATTGAAAAACTAGTTAGAATTAACATGTTTCTTGACATCTTGGTGTTTAATGGATTGAACTATGAATTTTATTTGGTGCCTGATATAGTTTGTGTAAATTATTTATTATAAATTTAATTAGTTTGTGGTTTTGTTCATATTTCCTTTCTTGTATAAAAATTTTTCATTTCTGCACTGGCACTGGTCTGAACCAGGCAGTTTCTACAAATGGGGTCATAGCTTCTCTTCCTACCGTGGAATCTCTGTAGGGCTTTTGGATTAGGAATACAACTCATTCTATGTATTGTATAGTGAAGTATGGGTCCTGTAAGGCAAGAAAAGTAATTTTTTAGTGATGCCCTAGGCAAGCCAGAGATGCATGGCTAGGAATCCTAGAGAGTTGCATAGGTGAAAGGAGGGATTGAAAGCATTGGTTTCTTTAATCAAATCATTTGGAGATGAGGAAATATGTGTGAAGAATACCCAACTTCAATGGGAAGATTTGGTGAGGGATTCTTCATGTTGAAAATGAAGAATTTGACGGCTATGCTCAGTTTGAGTTTAAACCCTTAAATTTAGGCTTGTAATTAGGAACCCACTATACAGACAGTTTAGGAAGGAAAGACCTACAAAATCATTTAGATCTCTGTAAAGGGTGTAAGGATAAAAATTTATTTTCCCATCTTGTTAAGGATAATTTCAAGTTATTTGGCACAAGGTGCCTAATTAGGCCTAATTGCTTGTAGCCTTGTTTTAGGTGAATTTTCTATGGTTCTTTGAACTCGATTAGAGCTATATTGCAAATTGTGTTTGTAGGCATTGGATTGGATCCAATTGACATACTAGAATCCTACCTCTCCATGTGGGATTGATCTTGAACATGTTGGATCATTTAGTGAAGGTTGTGCAAGAAGAGCTCCATGGGCTAGGTGATGAGTGATTAAATTTCTTGATTGGTGTTTACAATTTGAAAGAAGAAAGATCTTGTGTAGAGAATCCTTGGGAGATTAGGGCTATTCAAGAGCCCTAATAGGTTAAATATGGCGTATAGGATACCCTAGAAGGAGATAGGGTATAGAGAAACAATTATAGTTACATCATGCATTCCCATAAATTTGTATATTCACAATCATTACTTGATTAAGCCATTAGAATTATAACTATAGAGAGATAAAATTATGTGTTGGATAAACCCTTTCAAGGTATCATTTCATTCAATTAGAAAAATAATCATAATTATATCAAAACAACTATTCAAACTACATTGCACCTTCCTTCAAGATGAGAGTAGCCACATGATACCTTCCTGTCAGCCATCAGTGCCATGAACAAATATAAATTTTATCTCAATCCTTTTATAAGAGTAGATGACGTAAGCAAACATAGTAGTTATCATAAATTAATAAATGCTACAACATGGACAAAATTAACCACTGATATTACTTTAGTCACATATTAATAGCTTAACATTTCTAAGTATCCAAGAATGAAACAAGGTATCAAGATTATTAACAACACCCAAAAGTCATTACTGGCACAAAAAAAAGATAAGGTAACAAGAGATAACCTTATGGTATTAAAACGTTATTGAAATACTTTAAGATGTCACCCCATATAATAACCAAAATCACTTGGCTGATTTATATCAAAATATCTAGTTTGTCGATTTATCTTGACTTATAACTGAAAATTGAAACTAATAATGGTACACCAAGAGTTATAACTATCTATTGAAGGAAGGGTCTTACAAGATTCACATCTTGGGATGAAAATCATCTTAATAAATGGTGGAAGCTTAAGCCTCCTCAACCTCAAGGAGATCTATTAAATATTTTATTATGGTAAAGAATAGTAAATTAGTTGTTTAGTCTCCCCCAGTGTTAGGTTATTTCAAATTAAACATTGATGGAGCCTCCAAAGGAAACCCAAGGTCTTAAAGGATAGGAGTTGTCATTAGAAACTTTGAAGGTAAAGTATTAATTACAATTTTTAATAAAGTTGGTGAAGGAACCAATAACAAGGGGGAACTCAAAGCACTAGATCTTGTATCACAAGTGGCACTTAAACAAAATATTCTAGACATCTTAATTGAAGGGACATTTGTGCTAGCATGTAATGTAGTGTTTATAAAGAGATGTAAATTTTGGCATCCCAACTACCTTCTAAGTCCAATTTTGAATTTTTTTTTTGAGAATTTCAATTATTATCAAAACTCTTATTGTTATAAGGAAGCAAATCTCTTAGAAAATTGGCTTTCTAGTAAGGTATGGGAAGGTTATTATAGTTTAAACGGATTTAATAGTGATAAAGTCCCATCCAATATTCTCTCTTAATTTCAACATGTTGTTAATCATCTCCGATAGGTTTTTATATTGGTATGTGCATTCAGGTTAATTTCTGCAGTTCTTAGTTGTGTATGCTTGGCGTGGAATATAATGCTTCTTCTTGTTTCTCTCTTTGGTCTTTCTGATTATCATTCAAGTCCTACTTAGTCGGATATTTTGGGGTTATTCTTTTCATTTCTTTATTTTTCCCTTTGAAATAACTTAAATTTTAGAATCAATGGTTTCAAGTCTTTACAACATTTATTGGTTATTTTGTTCAACTTGCAATTTTACCTTCTTTATTTTTTAAATTTGAAAAGAGGACCCATTCATTTATAGTGCTTGAATTTTAATCATTCAGACCCAACTCTACTAATTGTAGCAGTGTTAGCCACTTAGGTTGTATTTTTATTGAAGTGCCTTGAAATTGCATATAGTTAGATTGGTTATCAGTTTCAATTAATCTCTCTACACTTTCTCCATGTTGAGATTTGGGATGAAATAGGATTTTAATATTGACATTTTCAATGGATATGGATGTCAAAATTGTGAGTTGGCAGGATTATACTTTGCATGAGGATCAATTATATATTAATTTCAACCTTTCGTCATTCCTTCTTTGATTATGCACTTTTTTATTACATTAATTCTTTCTAAGCTATCTAGGAATATGAAGAGCCACTTTACTTACTATAGATATATGTGATGTCACTACACTATCTCTATTGTCCATCATACAGATCATTGGGTCAATATTATGTAAAAGAATATTTACTTTAATTTACATGAATTGGATAATACTTATTTCTATAGGGCATAGTTTTAAAAATTTATTTAAATTGATGTTCATACTACTTAATATGCACAATGCTTTGGCATTATTTTTAAAAACACACCGCGCATTGACATTGTAGTGACATTCTCTCACTCCACTGATCGAAATCCGTTAATTACTCTACTCTCTCATGTAATACAGGATTAGCATACCCATAAATTACAGAGAGTGCATGGATCCTACTCCACTGAACACGATAAAACCTAGCAAGGTTATTCAATTTTTTTTATTGGAACCTTGGAAACGTAGATAGGGATTGGGTCAAAGGGAATCCTTCCACTCTCCCTTCTAAATTAGCTCTATAACAATATTCATGGTTTTTTTACATGATTTTGGCATGGTTAGAAGTTTTCCAAAAAATAATAACTGCAAAAAACGATAGTTCCTCTTTGTGTGTCTAATAATGCTTTGAACAAAAAATGATAGTTCCTCTTTGTGTGTCTAATAATGCTTTAAATAATTAAATTTTCCTTTAATAGTTTGTTTCAATCTCATTGATATAGCTAATAATGGTTGTTTGGTTGAGTTTCTATATGCCATTAGGTATGGAATTGTTTGTGGCCACCATGAAAAAAGCTATATCAAATTCACTCACAAAGAACTCTCATCATTATTCTAAAAGCATATAAAAATCACTTGAGAAGCTACAAAAATCAATATTCTTTAAGCTTTAGGTGATAATTTGTCATATCCATTTGAAGTGGTAAGTTTTAACTATTTATTGTTCATTTCATTATTTAATGTCCATGTTGCCATATGAAGCCTTAAGAAATCAAACGTAATTGAGCATCTGCTTACTAGGTGGGTAATGATATTATAGGTTTTCACGACATTGGAAATGCCTGGGCGATATAATATGTGTTTTGATTGGGTGTAACGATTTTCCTGACTTCATTTCCAATTGAGGCCATGGATGTTTCCCACAGATTTCATAGTCACGTTATTACCTGAGTCACTGTTTGAATACATGGAATATTTGAACGTAAGTATATGTGGTTAAATTTGGGAGATTCGTGAATTGTTAAATAAATAATACTTGCTTTTAGGGTTCAACTATTGACTTCACAAGTGAAATCCAACGAAAGGAGCAAATAAATTTATCTCCTGTGTTTCCAAGGCGAACGTTAAATTTTATATTAGCTAATGTGTCCTATTTGTTAACAAGATTTAGTAGATATGATTATATCCAAGGAAGATTTTGTGACAATTGTGATGGAAATGCCTATCGATTTTTACGAACTAAGGAAATATAAAATTTAAATGACGTGTATAACGCCATTTTGTGGGATCTTTCATCTTACTTAACCAAGCCCATCCTTTTATAATGATCGCGTATTTCATTACCAACCAGAGGATTTCAGAATCCATTCCGTTAAGAACATGTATTTTGGCATAATGGAAGCCTTGAATGAAATAGAGCGCTCAAATGGGTGGTTAGTTCTTTGAGAATTCAAGCCCATTTTAAAGCTGCTACAAAGACAGTGGAAGACGATTGTCTGAGTATGAGTGCTCATTGGAGGATTTCATTTTTGTTTCATGAAATTGAATTTTCTCTTCTAAAACTACAGTTCAGGTTCAGGTTCTTGATCTGCAGAAATTTTTGTTTCATGGAACGAAAATGGAATCCCTTGATGAGTTTGTATATTCTGATAATCTTCTTTCGGTATGATTTTAGATTATCGATTTAATGAAATCAAAATTTAAGCTAGAGTTCTTTCATTTCAGCTTCATAGAATGGAAAAGAGTTTGTTCATTTCAAAATATTTAAAGAGATTATATATCTATGAAATCCTATTCTATTAGAATAATTCCAGATGAATCATGTGAATAAATGAATGCCTAAACTGCATTAAAAATATTAGAAAAATACTATAACGAAAATAAGACTGAAATAGTAAATTATATGTGGGAATCATCACATCTTTGAGCATAAGAGAATGTAGTAATCAAGCAAATGGGTGCGGGTACAAATTGTATTTTAGCGCAAATGTTTGAGAAATTTGTGTGAATTATTTGGGCAGCTCAAGCAATGGGGGAATATCTATTGTTTGATATATATATATATATATAGCCCGGGGTTATTAAGGATTATCATCTATAAGTCTCTAAATTGAAGTTTGGTTATTTCAAACCAGTTATATTTTACATCTTTTTATCGCACTCGTTTTTCAGTAAATCCATTAGATTATTCCTTAAAAGCATTCTGTCAATAAGTCCACCGACTTTGTCTATATTTCAACGTATTGTATGCATTCTATTATATACTTCACCCACCTTATATTTACATCCATGATTATTTGGGCAATGTCCCTTCTCTATCCTACTGCGTAGTATCTCTAAATAAAACGGCAACGAAATGGGGAAGCACAGAATTGGTTAGAAAAGCTCCAATGAAGAGAATGGTAATAATGCTGGAGGTAAGCATTAGCACAGTTTTAACACAAGTTGGATGTCTTAGTTATCTGTACACCTAGGATGTTGATCAGCAGCTATGGAGATGGAATTGGAGATTGTGAACCGTTTTATGTTTTCCTTGGTGTGCTTAAGAAAGATTGGAATGGAAAATTACATTTCATTAATAAAATAACATTTCTTTAGTCTATCAATATATAGATATTTTATATAAATAGTTTAGATATTTTAAATAAATAGGTTTTTTGGTTGGGTTTAACTTTCCAACAGCTAAATAATGTTTGTCACAGGAAATTTTATTACTACTAACATAGTCAAATATATTGCATATAGTATGTTCTATAGATGGTGCTTAGCTCTGCTATTTATATTGATTTCGGTATATTTATCAGTCTTGGGATTTAGTGCATTCAGATTTGCTTTGGGGGGTCTTTGTTTTTTAATTTTCTATGCAATGCACCGCAGGATTGTAGCTGCAGTACAGTTCTTGTTATGTAAGTTGATGGTAGCTGTTTATATTCTTTTTTCTATATATGGTGGCTGTTTATCTTTGGTGCAACAAAGAGTTCTAATTGTATTTTTGTTGCATGTCACGAATCTTGGAAAATATTAGCATGATTAAAATATAAAAATTTAGAATTTTAGTTGATTTATCTGAAGATAGTTTTTTCTTTATGTGAAGGAATTATTATTAATATATAAATTTTTTTAAGAGATTATAATAAATAATGTTTTTTCTGATGTTGAAACATTTCACAACTTTACAATTTATTGTGAGAAATGAGTCAACAAGAATTTTGCATCCCTAATATTGCAATAATTACAAATTGTCATCATTTCATTAAGAGATTTTTATATTTTGTAAATTTTTAATATAATGGTTCTTAATTTATAGTTTGATATAATCTTTTATTACTTTCAGATTAAATTCTACATCCATCAAAACAAAACAGGACAAGAAAGAGAATTGAAAATTTGAACTACCACATTATGGAAGTTTTGATTCAAATTAATTTCTTGCAATGTTCTTAATGATTTGTTTTTGCATCATATAAAAAGTTATTTATAAAAATAATATTTTTTCTTTTATAAGATGATTAATAAACTTAAAGAGTAAAATTTGTATAGTTATATTGAAAAAATAGAATATATTATAAAGTAATTTAGATAAAATTAATATTAATATAATAAAATTCAATAACATTTCTATTATAATAATTACTAATTATTTAAAGATAGCTCTTTCTTTTCCTTTTAAATTTATTAATTTATCAAAAATGAAACTTAATTATCTCTAAGAATATTAGAATGGAAATATTGTTGATCCTATAATTTTGGACTTCAATAAAACTATTGATAAATTGAGTTATAATAGTAATATTTAAAAATATTTTAAGAAATTAATAAAAAAGCGCCATGAATTAGCACTCAAATCACTTTAGTTTTTCAGGTAAGAAGAGAAGATTTTTTCTAAATTACTTTAAATTACCAAGACTAGGATGAAAGAGCTCAATCATACTTGGATTACTATGATGCCCCAAAAAAAAAAAATCCAGCATCCTTGCAAGAGTTTCATCCTATTTCACTTTGCAATTCCTTGTATCAGATCTTGACTAAGGCCATATCAGTTTGGTTGGATAAAATCCTTCGTAATATCATCTCTCAGGAGCAAGGGGGCTTTGTTTTAGGTAGAGAAACTTTGGAAGGAGCCACCATCATGGCTTATTCCATCCAGTTACATAATAAATCTCCAATGGTCCTTAAAGTAGATACGATAAAGGCATATGATCGTATTGATTGGGATTTCCTCATCATGGTTCTCATAAAGTTTGGTTTTCATACAAATTGGGTAAAATAGATTTTTGCTTGCATATCTTCCCCTTAATTTCCGGTCATTATAAATGAGTCTCCTAGAGGGGGTATTTGGAAGGGGGACCCCCTTTCCCGTTTTCTATTTGTTTTAATGGCTGAGGGGCTTAGCAGGTCCATATGTCATGCTCGACAAGAGGGAGTTTGGAAGGGTATTTCTTTGTATGATGGGAATGAGTCTTATAAACATAACTTATTTGCTGATGATACTCTTCTCTGCGGAGAAGCTACCATTACGAAAACTTGTATTATTAAGAAAGTCATTCATGAATATTTTGTGACATCTGGTCAATTAATTAATCCTATTATGTCTAAGATCTTCTTTTTAAATGTACCGCCATTAGTTCAATAAAGTCTGCTGAGAATTTGGGATTTTTCCTTGGGGGAATTTCCCTGTTGATATCTTGGGGTCCATTTTTACTCTCGATAAGAAAAACATCAATTTTGGAATAAAATTATGTCCTCAATTTCTCAAACAATGCTTTCCTCGAAGCATAAATAGCTTATGTTATATGGTAAATTACTCATGATTAAATCAATTTTAAATTCCATTCGCATTTATTTAATATTTATATTAAACATGCCCAAGCATTCAATCTAGGAACTGCAATCCATTTTGTGGGATTTCCTTTAGGCCGACAACATATCTCAAACCAAAATAAAAACCTTACTTGCATGGCATAAGGTTTGCACTCCTAAATCTGTCGAAGCAGTAGGCTTTAGGGACCTATCTCTTGAAAACAAAACAAAAAACATTACTTACGTGGCATAAGGTTTGCACTCCTAAATCTGTCCAAGTTGTAGGCTTTAGGAACCTATTTCTTCAAAACAAAGCACTCGGTGCTAAGCTTTTATGAAAATTACATCGCAATCCGGATTCTAAGGGGGCTAAACTTATGAGACCTAAATATCTGCATTCTGATGATTAGGAAAGTATCTTTACAACTTTATCTCTGCCTCGGAGGTCTTTTATGTGGAATTTCATGTGCTCCTATCGAGATCTTATTCTTCCTTCCTTGTCTTGGCTAATTCAAAATGGACGAAAGGTCCGCTTCTCGAAGGATTCTTGGAATGGGCACAAACCTCTTTGCCATGTCCGTGATTGGTCTCCTTTAGAATTCCAGCTGAAAGTTGTATGGGGAACTCAAGTTTGTCATTATTTAGCCATTCAGGATGACGTTGCTTTTGGAAAGATCTTTCTTGTTAATTTAAAACATTAGTTATTAAGGATTTTATTAGTACAAATTAAGTTATTATTTTAGAAACATTACACTTAGTAGAATTATTTTAGTTAAAAGATGTAACTTTTTTATTCATCGTTGTGACTTGCAGGTATGAAGCTGGGGGCAGAATCCGTGCTACCATATTTGAGTCCTGAGCATTGCTCAGGGGTGCTAATTTCGCTTCTGCAGGCGTCGCGATTCTAAACGACACCGGAGTGTAATTCGTATGAATATTTTTTATTATATTCCGTAGACTCATATTTGTTTTTCTCTTACCAGGGAGAATGAAGCAGAATTTTGTTTAATATAATAAAAACAGGGTGGCGCAAATCCTTGGAGCTGCTGAAACTGACAGGCTTGTTGCGGAAGGTCTTATGTCGATTACTCTGGGAGGAAATGATTACGTAAATAATTACTACCTCACTCCTTTATTAAATTATGGACGTGATGTCTATAATTTATCAAGTAAAATGTTGTATTGCAATTTTCAATTTTTTCTTCTATGCAAAGAGGGTTCCTCAAGGTTGCTGTGTTGGGATGGCGGTAGTGGGTATACAATTATGTTTTCTAATATTAAAATATGTCAATAGTTTCACAGTTATGTTTGAAAAGATTCATTACGCCATTTAAACCCTGTTCAGAGGCTGGTCAAGATAGTGTTGGCATAGCCCGGGGTCATTAAGAATTATCATCTATAAGTCTGTAAATTGAAGATTTTTTTTTTCAATCCAGTTTTACTTTACATCTTCTTATCGCATTTTTTTTCAGTAAATCCATTACATTATTCCTTTAAAGCATTCTGTCAACAAGCTCACCGACTTTGTCTATATTTCTATGTATTGTATGCATTCTATTATTACTTCACCCACCTTATATTTACATCCATGATTATTTGGGCAATGTCACTTCTCTATCCTACTGGATAGTATCTTTAACTAAAACGGCAACGAAATGGGGAAGGACAGAATTGTTTAGAAAAGCTCCAAAGAAGATAATGGTAATAATGGTGGTGGTAAGCATTAGCACAGTTTTAACACAAGTTGGATGTCTTAGTTATCTGTACACCTAGGATGTTGATCAGCAGCTATGGAGATGGAATTGGAGATGTTGAACCATTTTATGTTTTCCTTGGTGTGCTTGACAAAGATTGGAATGGAAACTTACATTTCATTAATAAAATAACATTTCTATAGTCTACCAATATATAATTATTTAAATAAATAGTTTTTTTTTTTTTGGTCCGGTTGAACTTTCCAACAGCTAAATAATGTTTGTCACATGAAATTGTATTACTTGTAACATAGTCAAATATATTGCATATAGTATGTTCTATAGATGGTGGCTAGGTCTCCTATTTATATTGATTTGAGAATATATATCAGTCTTGGGATTCAGTGCATTCAGATTTGCTCGGGGGTCTTTGCTTTTTATTTTCTATGCAATGCACCGGAGTATTGTAGCTGCAGTACAGTTCTTGTTATGTAAGTTGATGCTAACTGTTAATATTTAATTTTCTAGATATGGTGGCTGTTTATCTTTGGTGTAACAAAGAGTTCTAATTTTTATTTTGTAGCATGCCATGGATCTTGGAAAATATTAGCAGTCATGGTTACTATAAATTTAGGAAAATTTAGAATTATAGTTGATTTAACTGAAGATAGTTTTTTCTTTTGTGAATGAATTATTATTAATGCATGAATTTTTTAAAGATATTATAATAAATAATTATTTTTTTAGTGATGTTGAAACATTCCCCAACATTACAATTTATTCAGTCAACAAGAATTTTGCATTTCTAATATAATGGTTCTTAATTTATGGTTTGATATATTTTTTTATTACTTTCCTCGATATGAAAAGTTAATTATAAAAATAATTTTTTTCTCTTTAATATTATAATTAATAAATTTAAAGAGATGTGTATAGTTATATTGAGAAAATAGAATATATTATAAAGTAATTTAGATAAAATTAATATTAATATAATTAAATTCAATAACATTTCTATTATAATTATTACTAATTGTTTTAAAGACAACTCTTCCTTTTCCTTTTGAATTTATTAATTTATAAAAAATGAAAATTATCTCTAAAAATATTAGAATGGAAACATTGTTGATCCTATAATTTAGAAATTAAATAAAACTATTGATAAATTGAGTCATAATTGTAATATTTAAAAATATATTAAGAAATTAATAAAAAAGCACCATAAATTAGCACTCAAATCAATTTAGTTTTTCAGGTAAGAAGAGAAGATTTTTTCTAAATTGCTTCAAATTGTAGAAAATATGTATTTTTGGATTAGGTTTTCCCCAAACATCACAATAGTTTCTTTCTATTTTATAATTGTCATCTCCTACTATTGCAATCATTTAGGAATGGTAATTTTAAATAGTGATTTAAAATTTATTTTGGACGAATTATAACATAGTACTAGCTTTAGAAGAAGCCATGATCCATAAGACTATGTTGAAAGAGCTCAATCATACTTGGATGACTCTGATTCCCCCCCAAAAAATTATCGCATCCTTTGCAGACTTTCGTCCTATTTCACTTTGCAATTCCTTGTATATGATCTTGACTAAGGCCATATCAGTTTGTTTAGCAAAAATATTTTCTAATATCAGCTCTCAAGAGCAAGGGGGGCTTCATTCTAGGTAGATAAAATATAGAAGGAGCCATCATAGCTCATGAGATTTTACATTCCATTGAGTTGCATAATAAATCTCCCATGGTCCTTAAATTAGATATGATGAAGGCATATGATCATGTTGATTGGGATTTCCTCATCATGGTTCTCAGAAAATTTGGTTTTCATATAAATTGGGTAAAATGGATTTCTCCTTGCATATCATCCCTTCATTTTTGGTCATTTTAAATGGGTCTCCTAGAGATTTTTTTCATCAGCCAGGGGTATTCGAAAGGGGACCCCCTTTCCCCTTTTCTATTTATTTTAATGGTTGAGGGGCTTAGCAGATCCATATGTCATGCTCGACAAGTAGGAGTTTGGAATTGTATTTCTTTGTATGATGGGAATGAATCTTATACACAACTTATTTACTGATGAACCCTTCTCCTTGGAGAACCTACCATTATAGAAGCTTGCAATATTTAGAAAGTCATTGATGAATATTTTGTGGCATCTAGTCAATTAGTTAATCCTACTAAGTCTAAGATCACCTTTCTAAATGTATCGCCATTAGTTCAATACTATTTGCTCAGATTTCAAGATATTTATGTGGGGGAATTTCCCTCTCGATATCTTGGGGTCCCTTTTTACTCTGGATTAGAAAAAAATCAATTATGGTATAAAAATATTTCCTCAATTTCTCAACCAATTCTTTCCTAGAGGTATAAGTGGCTTACCTTATATGGTAAATTACTCATGATTAAATCAATTTTGAATTGCATTCCCATTTATTTAATGTTTGAATTAAACATGCACAAGCGTTCAATCTAGGAACTTCAATCCATTTTGAGGGATTTCCTTTAGGTCGACAACATATCTAAAAAAACCCTTACTCATTTGGCCTAAGGTTTGCACTCCTAAATCTGTCCAAGGTGCAGGGGTTAGGGACCTATCTCTTCAAAACAAAGCACTGGGTGCTATGATTTTGTGGAAACTATATCGCAATCTGGGTTCTAAGTGGGATAAACTTATGGGACCTAAATATCTTGATTCTGATGATTGGGAAAGGATCTAAATAGAACTTTATGTCTACCTCATGGGTCTTCTATGTGGAATTTCATGTGCTACTGTCGAGATATTATTCTTCCTTCCTTGTCTTGGCTAGTTCAAAATAGAGGAAAGGCTAGCTTCTGGGAGGGTTCTTGGAATGGGCACAAACCCCTTTTCCATGTCCGTGATTGGTCTCCTTTAGATATCCATCTCAAAGTTGTATGGGGAACTAAAGTTTTTCTTTATTTAGACATTCAAGATGATGTTGCTTTTGGAAAAATCTTTCTTGTTTTAATGATGGTTCGGGTTTTCCATTACAATTATATTTAAGGAGGTTAGCTCTAGGGCTGTTATCTTCTCTCCCCAAGGTGACAGAATTATTTTCCTGGGATCTACTTCTGGTGAATACATGGTAAAGGTTGGTCATGATTCAAATTTTCTTGATCACACATCTTACTCGTGGCCTACTAGATTATTATGGGGGGCTACTTGTCTCCTCAACGTGGGTACTTTTCTTGGTTGGCCATCCAGGATAGGGTTCTTACTGGTTGAAGGCTTGACAAATTGGGGATTACTATTATCTTTCCCCGTACTCTATGTGGCTACTTCATGAAAACTTAAGATCATTTATTTCTCCATTGTCCTTTTGCTTAAGATTGTTGGTATTGGCTTCTTCGCAGGTTGGGTTGGTTTATAGTCATTGGTTTACCCTCTTTATAAAATACTCTACCATCTCCCCTCTCTAGGATTTAAGACCTTCTATCATAATTTAGAATATTTGGCTCAAACATAATGAAAGAGTGTTCAAGAACAAGCATGCTTCTTGGACAGAGGTGATTTTTAAAATTGAAAAGTCTATTTCTGAAGTCATTTTTTCACATCATGTTAAATCAATTAAATTAAAAAATTATTTTACGAAGTAGGATTTCTTCATTCATTATAATTGGCCTTTTCTCCAACCCCTTCAACCTCATGGATGTCAATCCTCTAACTCACCTTCCTCATCACGCTCATTGGCCATATGGTCTCCCCTTGATTTGGGTTTTATAAACTGAATTATGATGGAGCATCTAGAGGAAATCTAGGTATCTCTGGGGCTAGAGTTGTTATTATAAATTCATATGGAAATATAGCTAAAGTTGTATATAAAAAACTACCTTTAGATTCAAATAATGTGGCTAAAATAAAATCTCTCCTCCTTGGTCCCTCTTATGCTATTTATATTAACATCACTAAGATTATAATTGAAGGGGATTCAATGGTGGTTTATAATATAGTTTCCTCCAGAAAGACCTCTTTGAAGCTGCAGTATAGAGTTGATATTGTTCTAACTAATTTATCACCTTTTCAAACATTTCAACTAAAACATTGTTTTAGGGAGGCACACACGGTTGTATATTTCTTGGCTAATAAAGCCAATCACTACTAAAAAGTAAGGTATTTTAAGATAATTATTTGAAACAAAAATCTATAATTATCTCTAAATTTATCTTTTATTTTATTTTATTTATATTATTCTAATTTTCCGTCTAAGTGACATAGTAATACGTTTGAAAAATAGAAAAAAATTGAGAATGTGTGTGAGACAAGATAAATTTGGGTGCTTCACCGATGGATGGAGCAAATAAATGATAATAAGGAAATTGAAGATCTATTGCAACCGTTTCCTTTCTTAGATCCTTCCCTTCTTTTATCCTTTCATCTTGGATGAACTTCCACCAAGTGAGAGCAATCCCTCTCAATCTTGTCTTGGATATTCTGACTTTTTGAACCTTTGTCACATTATCACATTCAAAGTGATTTTAAAGGCCTTCTATCCACTCCATGACTACTTTTGGTTCCATTTTTACACTAAATAGCGGCACACCTTCCAAATATTTACCACTTATTTATTTTAAAGCTTTTAAGAATAGCTCTTCTTGAAACACGGGGTCAGGCTATGTTATTATGTCTTCGTCGGCCACTAACTTACCCTTTCCATCAGTCTCTCGCATAAGTTCACTAATTCCTACAGTACTAATCTACACTTATTCTAACTTACTTTCCATACCGGCCAATTGTTCCTTTAGGAGTCTATTATCCTATTTCTGCTCCTCTACATCCTTTATTAGCTCATCATTAGTCATCATCTTGAAAGAATCTATAGATTCTAAGGAAGATATCATCGAACAACACAAGCCCAATCTTTAGGCTTCGATACCAATCTGATAGGAAATGTGATCTTTCCTTTTAGAGTCTTCTTGACTCTATTCAAGGGCCTCACTCTTAGACCTTCCTAAGGTTCTCTCAAGATTAATCTTGAGGCAAGTCACTTAGAACTTCTGTCTGCTACTCAAGATCCATCCTATGAATTAGGTTCTTCTCGTTGCTCACCGAATCCTCATAAGGGAATTCTATCAACTTATGAAAACACACACAACTCTTTGCGGGGTTTTTTCCCTTTTTATTTGGGTCATTTCATGACATTCTTGAAGAAATGAAACCTTTAGAAACTCATTCATTCATTGAACTCTCACAAATAAATATTATGCCTAGTGCTTCCTTATAGCGCTAATCAGACACAAATTCTTGGTTCTTTCTTAAAAACCCAAAAAGACCTCCAAACATAATTGTGGATTCTAATACCCTTTCCCACAATATTGAAGATTTCCAAGGTTTGGAATTCTTGAAACTATTCGCACAACCATTCAAACTTCTTAGTTGCACTGTCCTTAAATGTAGGTCTAATTAGGTCTTCAACTATATTTTCTTTCTCTCCTTGATGAATTCAACTCCTCCAATTCTACCACTGCTTAGAGAGTTGTATTAAGTCTCCATTGAATCTATCCAATCATTTAATTGTATTTTCTAATCCGACCCATCAAGTTCTACACAAGTGTTTAACTTTCTTCCCTAGCCGGACTATCGCCAAGCTCGCCTAGGAAAGAGCTCAAAATTCATGGCTAGCACTTCTCCTACCAAAAGAAAAGGAAAAATTTTCTACAGTGGCTCCTCTTGAGTTCCTTCCAAGAACATTTGGCTCACCATGGAATCAAGAACCTCAAGGAGCCATTTCTATTTACAGTCTAGAATTGGACCAGGAACCTACAACTAATAAGAAGGTTTTCAAGAACTTGCAAAGAGAAGACAAAACACTAAATTACCTCCACGCAAAGTCTCTAAACAATAATTAACAACTAATTAAAATATAAAAGCTCACGTTCAATCCATTAATAAAATTGACTAATAAAAAATGCTCAAATATAGTTAAGAACACAGTCTTCTACTTCTCATTAACTAAAATTTCAAACACAAAGACATCCAACTTCGAAATGGTGGCTTGGGAAACCTTAAATAGTATTCCTATTATTAGAACAACCGTTGTAACTAACCTAATTGTCTATTTAGGACAAAACAAATTTTTAGTACATGCCAAGCAACAAGACATGCTGAGCAATTTAGTACATGTCAAGCAACAGGACATGCTAAGCAACTTAGTACATATCGAGCAACTTATTACATGGCGAACAACAGGACATGCCTGACAACTTTCTGTAGTTCCTTGGTTGGATTACCAGAGGCCCACATATCACCTCTTCAACACAAAATTAACCTAGAAACACTCATCTAGGTAAATAGGGTATCTATTCACCAATTTGACCTATTTTTCCCTTTAGGTCATTAGAAGAGTGAATGAACGAACACCTTACAAAACCAACTTAAAAAAATCCTAAATTTTCCTAAACCTCCTAATTTTCTTAAGCAACTAGGAAGGTGCACAACAAAATCAACGAAGGGCCTTTAACCCTAGGTTGTCGTCCACTACCTATTTATGTAATGTTCTCAATGAAAGAGATGTGAAAGTAACCTATAACTTACAAAAGACATTTTATAATGTTAAAATCATTTCTTTTTCCTTTCTATGGTATTATTATTATTTTGAGGATATACAGACATCATACTAATGCTTTATAGGCACATTGTTGAGCTGGTAACCAATGTTTTGACAAAATGTACAAGTTTGCACATGTTTCTTTTCGATAACAATTACTTTCTTACTACACATGTAACATATGAAGATATTATGTTACTAGCAATATACTCTATATATAAAATCCTTTTAATTTTATATGATATACTTATGAAGAGAGAGTAGTTTATACCAATCGGTATAATATGGATAATAGTGAGAGATTTTCTAACCACCCTATTATATGGAATTGAGAGATCCTTTGAGATGCTAGCCAACTCCTGAGCCCAAAAAGATGATCCAGTAAATATGACACCTTGACCAAAACAATGAATACATTCAAAACCTTCATCCCCATGCACCTTACAAAGATCACTTACAACATGCATTCTACCCATGTAATAAATACAAATGATATCTTTAATGGTACAATACCTTGCAATACAATGAGTGATCCCCTAGAAGACTAAAATCATAACCTATGTCAACCACATATTAACAACAAACTTTCCTGCAAAAAAAAGAGAGAAGGAAACTAGTAACTTAACACTCAAATTGTTGGCCTCCCAATTTTTTTTTTGACACTTCCCTTATATTTCTCCCTAAAACCATCCAACTCTAGTACACTTGCAAAATAACTCAAAATCCTATCTTTAACATGTTCAACAAGTGCACTAACCCTAAGTATTTTGATTAGGGCTTCAAAAATGGCCTAACAACTTTTATTTTGACTTTTCTCTCCACTCTAAAATGTCTCTAGAAGTGACCTATGAGTTACATTTAATTAAAACACACTTAGGTCATGCAACTTATCAAACCAACAATTTTTTACTCACCTAACAAACTCCCTTCCACATTTCCCTCTAAACCTTCATATTTCATGCTCATGAAGTGAGATGATAATAGTTTTTTGGTGGCCATCTTGTCATCTCCTTGGCGAATTATATACCTGCAGACTTTATCCAATATTAATTTCTTGTGATATGAAAATAATGCTGAATACCAAAAAATATATTTAACCTTGAAAATAGAAAAAATACATACCTAATATTATCTTCTTCACATACTGTTGATTGCGCATACCCATTGCTTTTATATTTAAGAACCGTTGAAACTAAATTTTAGTGACCAATAATTCTACTTATAAATTTGTAAGACAACTTAATTAGAATGCATCTAAAATAATGTAATATTAGTTTCCATGCTCTCCCTTAACATCAAAATGTTAGTTTACTAATCATTTAAATTCTACTACATGCTTCAAAATGCATTCTCCTATTTACACATTCATAATCATTACTTTATTAAGTCATCATAATTCTAACTATAGAGAGATCAAATTAGGTGCTAGATAAACTCTTCCAAGGTATCATTTTATTCAATTATAAAATAAATCATACTGATATCCAAACAAGTATTCAATCTAGATTGCACCTTTCTTCAAGATGAGAGTAGGCACGTGATACCTTCCCGTCATCCATCAGTGCCATGAACAAAGATAAATTTTATCTCAATTCTTTCACAAGAGTAGATGATGTAAGAAAACATAGTAGTTATTATAAATTAACAAATGCTACAACATGCACAAAATCACCCATGATATTACACATATTAATAGCTTAAAATTTCCAAGTATCCAACTATGAAACACAAAATCAAGATTATTAACAACACCCACAAGTCTTTACTAGCACAAAAATAGATAAGGGAACAAGACATAACCTTATGATAATAAAACATTATTGAAACACCTTAATACATTACCCTTGTATCAATACCAAAAGCACTTGGTTGATTTATATCAGAATTTCTAGTTAGTTGATTTATCTTGACTTATAATTGAAAATTGAAACTAATAATGGTACACCAAGAGTTATCACTATCTATGGAAGGTGGGGTCTTACAAGATTCATATCTTGGGATGAAAATCATCTTAAGAAATGGTGGAAGATTAAGCCTCCTCAACCTTAAGGATCTATTAAATATTTTATTATAGTAAAGAATAGTAAATTAGTTGTTTGGTCTCTCCCAGTGTTAGGTTATTTCAAAGTAAACATTGATGGAGCCTCCAAAGGAAACCCAAGGTCTTCAAGGCTAGGAGTTGTCATTAAAAAATCTGAAGGTAAAATATTAATTACAATTTGTAATATAGTTGGTGAAGGAACCAACAACAAGGGGAAATTTGAAGCACTAAATCTTGGACTACAAGTGACATTTAACCAAAAGATTCTAGACATCTTAATTGAAGGGACCTTAGTGCTAGCCTGTAATGTAGGTTTTAGAAAGACATGTAAATTTTGGCATCTCAACTACCTTCTAAGTCCAATTTTGAAAAAAAATTCAGTACTTCAATTCTTATCAAAACTCTTATTGTTATAAAGAAGCAAATCCCTTAGAAAATTGGCTTTCTAATAAGGTAGTGGAAGGTTATTATAGTTTTAAAGGATTTAGTAGTGATAAGGTCCCATCCAATATTCTCTCTTTAATTTTAACATGTTGTTAATCCTCTCCTATAAGGTTTCATATTGGTCTTTGCATTCAGGTTAATATCTCTAGTTCTTAGTTGTGTATGCTTGCGGTGGAATATTGTGCTTCATCTTGTTTATGTCTTTGGTCTTTCTAATTATCATTGAATTCCTACTTAGTGGGCTATTTTGGGATTATTATTTTCATTTTTTTTGTGTCCCTTTTAAAAGAATTTAAATTTTGCAATCAATGCTATCAAGTCTTTACAACATTTTATTGGGTATTTGGCTCAACTTGCAATTTTACCTTGTTTTTTTTTTTGAATTTAAAAAGAGGACCCATTGGTTTATAGTGCTTGAAGTTTAACCATTCAGTCCCAACTATACTTATTGTAGTAGGGTTAGCCATTTAGGTTGCATTTTTATTTAAGTGCCTTGGAATTGCATATAGTAGGATTCGTTGTCAGTTTTAATTAACCTCTCTACAATTTCTCCATGTTGAGATTCAAGATGAACTAGGATTTATGTATTGACATTTTCAATTGATCTTTTAGTAGCATATGGATGTCAAAATAGTTGAGTTGGCAGGATTATGCTTTGCGTCAGGATCAATTATTTATTAATTTCAACCTATCGCCATTCCTTCATTGATTATGCACTTTATTATTACATTAATTCTATCTAAGCAATCTAGGAATATGAAAAGTCACTTTACTTACTCTAGATATATATGATGCCAGTACACTACTCTATTGTGTGTCATATAGATCATTGGATCAATATTCTATAAAAGCATATTTACTTCACTTTACATAAGTTGGATAATAGTTATATCCATAGGGCGTAGTTTTAAAAATTCATTTATATTGATGTTCATACTACTTAATATGCACAATGCTTCGGCATTATTTTGTAAAAAATACACCGTGCACTGGCATTGTCGTGATAATCTCTAGCTATAGTGATTGAAATCCATTAATTACTCTACTCTCTCATGGAATACAAGATTAACATACTCGTTAATTACTTGGAGTGCATGGATCCGACACCACTCAACATGATAAAACTTAGCAAGGTTATTCAACTTTCCTGTATTGGAACTTTGCATTCTGATTCTTGATAGGGATTAGGTGAAAGGGAATCCTTCCACTCTCTCTTCTAAATTATCTCTATAACAATATTCATATATTTTTCACATGATTTTGGCATGGTTAGAAGTTTTCCAAAAAAATACTAACTGCAGAGAAGGATAGTTCCTCCTTGTGTGTCTAATAATGCTTTGAATTATTAAATTGCCATTTTATAGTTTGTGTAAATCTTATTGTTATAGCTCATAATGGTTGTTTGGTTGAGTTTCTATGTGCCATTAGATATGGAATTGTTTGCGGCCACCATGACAAAAGCTATATCAAATTGACTCACAAAGAGCTCTCATCATTATTCTAAAATTATATAAAACCACTTGAAAAGCTACAAAATTGAATATTATTTAAGTAATAGGTGATAATTCGTCATATCCATTTGAAGTGTTAGTTTTTAAGTATTTATTGTTCATTCATTATTTAATGTCCATGTTGCCATATGAAGCCTTAGAAAGCAAACGTAATTGAGCATCTGCTTACTAGGTGGGTAATGACATTATAGGTTTTCACATGTGAAATACCTGGGCCATATAATATGTGTTCTAATTGGGTGTAACGATTTTCCTGACTTCGTTTCCAATTGAGGCCATGGATGTTTCCTACAGATTTCATAATCACGTTATTACCTAAGTCACTGTTTGAATGCATGCAATATTTGAACGTAAGTATATGTGATTAAATTTGGGAGATTCGTGAATTGTTAAATAAATATTATCTGCCTGTGAAATCAGTGAAGATCTTGAAATCCAACGAAAGCAGTAAATATATTGATCTCCTCTGTTTCAAAGGCATACGTTAAATTTTATATTAGCTAATGTGTCGTATTCGCTAACAAGATTTAGTAGATATGATTATATCCAAGGAAGATTTTGTGACAATTGTGAGATCTAAAATTTAAATGAAGTGTATAACGCCAATTTTGTGGGATCTTTCATCTTACTCAACCAAATCCATCCTCCCATCCTTTTATAATGATCGCGTATTTCATTACCAACCAGAGGATTTCAGAATCCATTCCGTTGAGAACATTGATTATGGCATAATGGAAGCCTTGAATGAATGAAGATTATTAAAGTGCTTTTTCTCAACATTAGAGCGCTCAAATGGGTGGTTAGTTGTTGGAGAATTCAAGCTCATTTTAAAGCTGTTACAAAGACAGTGGAAGACGATTGTCTGAGTATGAGTGCTCATTGGAGGATTTCTTTTTTGTTTCAGGAAATTGAATTGAATGTTCTGTTCTAAGGCTACAGTTCAGGTTGTTGATCTGCAGAAAAAAATTCATTTCAGTTTCATGGAACGAAAATGGAATCCCTTGATGAGTTTGCATATTCGGATAATCTTCTTTCGTTATGATTTTCGATTACCCATTTAACGAAATCAAAATTTAAACTAGAGTTCTTTCATTTCAGATTCAAAATATTTAAAAAGATTGTATAATATACAATTCTAATAGAATAATTCCGGATGACTCATCTGAATAAATGAATGCTTAAACTGCCATTAAAATATTGGAAAAATACTATAACGAAAATAAGACTGAAATAGTAAATTATATGCGGGAATCATCACATGTTTGAGCACAAGAGAATGTAGTAATGGAGCAAATGGGTGCGGTTACAAATTGTATTTTAGCGCAAATGTTTGAAAAATTTGTGTGAAATATTTGGGCTTGATCTGTGGGGATTGGAAGGCCAACGGACAGTTGTCCTGCCTTTGTCTCTTCAGCTGCTCGGTTATGAGCTTATATCTTTGGCTCTTCTTTCATTGTAAACATTCGATTGAGTTAATATAATTTCTCTGCTCTCAGTGTGGATGTAGCCACGATTGTGGTGAACCACGATAAACAGTCTGTTCTGTGTCTACTTTGCAATCTGTTCTTTCACTTCTTTATTTCTGTTTTTCTTTTCGAATTCTTCAATTCTACAATTGGTATCAGAGCTGGGCGAACAACTGACTAGAAATTTGGTAATTAAATTTCCTGAGAATGGAGGATACGAAAATAGAGAAATTTGCAGGCAAGAACTTCAGCCTGTGGAAAGTGCAGATGCGTTCCTTGCTGATTAAGCAAGACTTATCAATCGCGCTGGAAGGAAAAACAAAGAAACCAACTGCGATGTCCGATGAAGATTGGAAGAAGATTGATGACAAGGCTATGGCATCAATTTTTCTTTCGCTGTCACAAAATGTCTTGTTCAATGTCTTGAATGAAAAGACAACAAAAGAAATTTGGGATAAACTTCAGAGCATGTACGAGACAGCATCGGCTGCGAATAAAATCTTTATTATGAAGAGACTCTACAAGCTGAAAATGAAGGAAGGGGCAGCGATGTCAAATCATATAAATGATTTAAACACTTTGTTATGTCAAGCAACCTCAATTGGTA
>MU224896.1:40519-74009 GCA_018584345.1 Thuja plicata
GATCTCCCGTAGGAGTTACTACGACTGCCCCTCCTCATCCTACACTCACATCAACCAGTGAACATCAAACCATAATAGGGTCAGTAGGGTTAAATCATAATATAAACATCATAACACAAATCAATGTCAAACATTTTACTGATAGTTCATTTCTAGCCATTCATCATTAAATCATAACTCATTTAATATGTCCAAATAACTGCAATAACCAATTATATATGCTCAAATATCTCATAAAATGCTAACTAAATAATAATCATAGTCCATCATAAAACCCAAAATGTCAAACCAATAGTCTTGTCTGTCTAACATAGGAAGATTCTAGGGTGGGCATTACACATACTTATTTGGCTAAGATCTCCGTTTGGTTAATACATGGTAAAGGTCGGTTATGATTCAAATTTTATTGATCACACATCTTACTCGTGGCCTCCTAGATTATTATGGGGGAATGCTTGTCTCCCAAAGGTGGGCACTTTTTCTTGGCTTGACATCCAGGATAGGGTTCTTACTAGTGAAAGGCTTGACAAATTTCAGATTATTGTTATCTTTCACTGTACTCTATGTGGCTAGTTGATGGAAACTTAAGATAATTTATTTGTCCATTTTCCTTTTTCTTTGGATTGCTAACATACAGTGACTTAATTCCCTTCCAGATGGCAAAGACTCTGGTGTGTTCTCAGCTATAATATCTTTATAATGGTCTAACAATGCTTTGACCTCTTTAGGGCCTACATCCCTAATAGGAACTTTAACCTTTTGCTCTTTCACTGGTATCTTTTTGGGCCTTACTACTAAGACATAACAAGGTGTATCCCTTTCCTTTAGCTCTTTCACTAGTGTCTTTTTGGGCCTTACTACTAAGACATAACAAGGTGTATCCCTTTCTTTTAGTACCTTCATGAATTCCTTCTCCCCTATATGTAAGACAGTGCTAGTAGCATCTTTTTATTTCTCATAGTCAGGGAGTAGGTTCATCACATACTCAACACTATCCTTAACTATAGTGTAGACATTGCACTTTCCATCATGCTTAGCATCTACATCATATTGCCAAGGCCTGCCTAATAACAAATTACATGCATTCATCTCTGTGATTTGACATAGAACCCTATTTGTATACTCCCCTATCTTGAAATCTACACAAACTTGCTTATTGATGATAGTTGGTTTTCCTTTTTTCAACCAAGAGGCCTTATAAGTGAAAGGATGAGGGATTACATGCAGCTTTAACTTAGTGATGAACTCCCTAGATGTAATATTATCATTGGATCCAGTATCAACTATAACTTTGTGCTTGGCTAAACAATTGTCTTAGAAACACATACCATTGAACTACTATTTCAGGATTGGAGACCCTAAATGACTGCTAAGTAGATTATTTAGTCTCATTTAATTATTGACCAGGGACGTAAAATTGGAATGGTATTTGCAAAGTATATGCTTCAAACCTTCTTGATTCTCATGGCTAATCCTATGGAATCGAAATACATTAAGCTTCAAGAATCTATAGTATCTCAAGTAAATGTGTTTACTCTAAGAAAATAGTAATCATGAATAGGGGTTGCTCTACATGCCTATGTTGTAGGAACAATCGACCAGTTATGTTACCAGTGTCTATAGGAACAACAAAGTTCTATTTACTTCTTAATGAACAAGGAAATAACTTCTAATATAATAAAGTGATTCACTCACCAAGTGGGCGCCCTTGGATGAGTGAATCAAAATGCAATAAAGATAAGAGAATGAAACTCAAATTATGCACTCTATTAACTCATGGAGAAAATGTACTTGGAAAGTAAAACAGTGTTACAATGTCAACTTCTATTCTAGAAATTATATCAACTAACTCAACTCTCAAAGAGTTACAAAAGTTGGCTTATTTAAAGATAAACTACACTACTCCCTAAATCTAGGATCACTCAATTAATGAGGATCACTAATGGATACAAAGTGCTTATGACAGAAAATATCAAACAACAAGAGTAAGTATTCAAGTTCCCCCAGAATATAGCATGTGGTGGTTCTAGATTTGCATGTTGTGTTTACTCAGGAATGGAATTGACTTGTTCCTCCACGAAAGTCCTGCGACCCGGCCTTCTTCAATCACTTACTTAATTCCTTTTATATTATTACGCTTTTGCAGCAATAGTTTTCGTTGACTCCTTCAACACCATGTTTCTATTCTTGAATGTGCCATGACTTGATTCCTACAAAATGGTTTTCATACACAACTTCTAACACATATATATGTTTTATCATTTAATACTAAGAAAGAAGTGTTAGTTTCTTTTTGATACCCTTGCACAAAATTTAGCTACAGTAAGGAGACTACCCACAAACATAGCATAGGAAATAGGATTATTCATTAGCATGCAACTACTTATATCTTGAAACTTCTATCCATTAGTTCCAAGGAAAATACATCGTGTTCTTACCATCCATTTACCTACTTATGTCTATACATATATAAAATATACATATAAAACCATAAGTTTAAAGTCTTTGTTTCGTAAGTAAACTACTGAAAAAAAGAAAGTAAGAAACATGGAAAATATGGCCTTTTAAGAGGCTCATCATTCCTCCAACTACACTATTGCTCATCCCCAACAATCATGAAATTATGGATCCTGGCCCTAAACCTCAGGTCAGTGGTAGTCTTTTCACCTGGTTCATCAACACCATAGTTGAAATATCCATGGTTGTCCCAAAGTCTTTCCCACCTCTGTCTTTCCTGAGTCATATCATGATCTTCTGCACTCTCATTTACTGCAAGTAAATCCTACAAGAGGATAGGAGGTTGAAACCTTAAGGGCATCCAAGAATGCAACTGTGTTAGGCCCAGCATTATAAACCATGGGGCTTGGTGAGTGGCAAGAGTTAAATTCTGTGGAGAACGAGGTTCCTTGATTTTTCAGTCATGGGAAATCCGTATCCACCTCTATTTGCAAGCTACAATTGCGGCCCTAATATCCTGTGATGAATGTTGTTCCCAATCTATGTATACCTGCTCTCTGACTGGAATGACCTTACGAGACCCACTAGGATTCATTGTGATTAAGATCCAATCAAGGAAAGTCCACCTAGAACTCTGAACTTCAGGTCTCATCGTGAGGGGTGTGTTTTTATTACTGTCTCTATATGGCAGAGTTTGATTCTCTTTGCTGATCTCATTATGAATCTAGGACATCATTTCCCTCAGCTAAACATCTCCCACATACAGAAGTGAATTCCAATCCCTATTTTCTGGCACAACTAGATTGTGTAAATAAAATTCTACAATCATAGTCAATTGAAAGTTGACAAATTGTTCTTTAAGGAACAAAGCATAAACATGAGATGGTGATCTACATGACATTGCTGCATGAATCAATTTAGTGATCCACTCAATTCTCCTCTCCAATACTGCAATCCAAATTTTTTTTCTGTTCAAGTTGACAAGCTTGCTCCTCAATGATTCTTTTCAGTTTTTTTGTTTCCATTTTCCATTGTGCCTTTTCCCAAATAAAATTTTGGTATAAAATCAATCCTACTGCTAAAGGTGTTGATAAATCTGGTGGTGGCATGGGTCCCTACTGAAGAATATCAATCCACCTAGATGTAGGTCAAGGGATTCTTACTACTTCCTCCTCAGTGGAAGTAGCCCCTTTTCCTTTGTCATGAGTTTTCATTGAATCATCTGCTTAGCAGGATTCATCAATGGAATCTTTTCCTTTCCGTATGACAAGGGTTTTTATCAAATCATCCACCTAGGATGACTCAGCTTCCTTGACTAGCATGTCTAATCCATCTCTACTCATTTGTTAAAACACCTCTTCAACAATGTCCTCATCTACTATAGGGAATTCATCAAGGGGTAGGTTTTTTGAATTGTCATCAGTATCAGTAAAGTTATGGAAAAATCCCTCTATTTCCTCAGAATCCTTATCACTGTCTATGAAGATGTAATCAACTTGTGGGTCAGCTGTAGCTTCATCAATAATAATGTGGGATATGGTGTCACTATCTGTTACTTTTGGAGCCATTGCCTCCGAGGAGGACTTCTCTGTAGATTCAGAGGATTCAACATTTATAACTGAATCAGGGGTTTTGTCTTCCTTACTGGTACTAGCAGAATGTCTAGCACTTTTCCTGGTAGGGGTCGAAAAAGATCTCAGAGGCTCCTTACATTTCTTCCTTTTAGAGGACACCTCCTCCATAATGGCTACATGAGGTTCTTCTGGCATGACCTCCTTGGCAGAGGGAAAGGGTTCCTCAGCTATATTACCAACAGCTTCATTATCGAGAGGTTGTTGTTCTGGAGTCATACCCTATGTCTCTATGATTTTAACTTTATCCTTCATGAAAATAGACCTAGTTTCCTTGGAAGGTAAAGTATCAAGAGTGACATCGACTTCCCTAATTTTTCCTTTCTTTCTATCAGACACATGAGTACTAACATTGCGGGCTCTTTCCCTAGACAGGGTAGGTCTAGAAGAAGACATTTCAGGAACAGGCTCTGTTTTTTTTATTACTTTACAAACCCTTTTTGTCATGTTAACCCTTCTACCTACACCCTATCCTCTAGGGCCAACAAATCTAGGTGTTATTTCTTCCATGGCCAAGAATTCTTCCCAAGTCCCAATTGATTGTTTAATTAATTCCCTTTCTACAACTAGTTTAATTAAATAATGATAGGAAATAGATTAAGTTTTTCCTGACTGTACTAGAGATGCCTTCTTTTTCACAATATTAAACTGAAAACTAGGTAAGTTTACTGGCCAATTTTTATGGTGGAGGGCCCTCAGAATCTTGAAATGCAATCCATGCAAGTACTTGTAATGACATTCACAAGTGAAGTAGGATATTATGAATGTAGCCGGCTGCATAAACTCCATGGGTAATGATTTTCTTGAAGTGTTGTGCTTCTTATCAATATCCAACCATGGGTCACCATGTAGGGTAGATTGTGCCCTAGCTGAGCACGAGTCAATATCCTTACTCCTTTTTTCTCCTTCACGTGGCAACTTTCAAACTTCTTCCACGATGTCCTCTGAGAAATCTATTCTCAGACCCTTAACCATTGCAAACACATTGTTCAGAGTATTTAGAAATTGAAAAGCAATTTCTTCATCAAAGCCATTAAGGCTTAAGCAGTAATCTAGCCATCCCCTTCTTTGAAACATTTCACTGGCGGCTGAGTCCCCAAGTATAACTTGATGATCTATAGGCTCATGCCTCTGAATGTCTCTGCCCATTGTAAATGATAAAAATGGCTCTGTAGGAGCTCCAGAGACGCTACATAAAACTATAAAATGCAGGACTTCTTATGAATGTAAGGTGTTTTTTATGAGAAAAATTGAAGTACAGAATAGCTTTTAATTCTAGGAAAATAAGCATTATTTTGAATGGTACTAATAAATACATTCACGCATGTTATGGTTCACCACTTGAACATATCACAAAAATGAAATTATTAAGTGAACCTTAACTTTAAATTACTTTCAAATCATGATGACTTAATCACGGAAGGACAAATAAGCTTCCACATGATGGCGATCACCATGAAAAGACAAGAAAGAAAGAAATTTTGCCTTTTTTCATGCTAAAATTTATTTGGAAATATTTCAAACAAGCATTAAATAACCCCTCCCCCAACTAAGTGTAAGGCATGGGTCTCACCAAGCCTTTGTGTGCAAGAATAAAAAAGAAAAGAACACTTTTTCAAAATAAAAAATGAATAAAATAATATACATGCAAAAGTATGTGTTACTAACCTGACAGTTGTTGTAGGAAGAGTGTTATGCTATACTACACGCACTGATGGAGTGATGTGATGGAATAGACAAATGGTAGAGAGAGGAGGTGAGGTGGATTTTTATTGCGGAGAAAGAAATTCATGGGAGTGAAATGTTTATTATGGAATATGTGATAACATCACAGTTTGGTAGAAATATCGGTGGAAGACCCATATGCTTTGGCTGCAGGAGTGGAGCTGTCTATGCTCTGCTAGAACTAAGTTACAGGAAGTCTTGATGACTCACAGGCTTGTGATATATCTTAAGATGATGCCCATTTAAAAGTAGTTTGAATCATACAGGATCAATGGTAGATAGCTGAATTGCACCATTGTAAAAAACTAAGACTATTTCATAGGGCCCTAACCAACGTGTCTAAAATTTTCCTAGAGTATGTTGATAGTGGGAGTCATAGAGCAAGGCCCAATCACCAATGGAAAACTTCTTATCCTTGATGAATCTGTCATGCCACTTATTTCACTGCTTCTGTATTAGTTCAGTGTTGTGAAGTGCAGAATTCCTATACTCATCCAATCCATTAAGCTATAGGAGCCTATCCTCTTGTGCCTTGGTAAGGTTAATATATAACTCCAATGTCATCCTGAGAGTCTTATGGTGAAACTCAATAGGCATGGATGAAAATTTTCTATAAACCAACTCAATAGGACTAAAACCAGTAGTGGTTTTCCAAGTTGTTTGATAAGCCCAAATGACTATAGGAAGGCGGGTAGCCCAATGCTTTTTGTGATCAACAACTATTTTGGTCAGAATGGCCTCTATTTCCCAATTTGTGATCTTAGCCTTCCCATTGACCTGAGGATGGTATGTTGAAGATTTACCATGCCTCACCGTGTACTCATTCATCAATTCAACAATAAGATTAGAGGTAAACTGCACCCCTTGATCTGTTACTATTTCTCAAGGCACACAAAACCTAGTAAAATAAACTCATAGAGAAACTCTGCTACCTTATGATCCCTTGCATGCCTCATTTCTTTTGCTTCAACCCATTTTGTGGCATAGTCAGTGCATACTAAGATATAAGACTTACCATAGGAATATGGTTCAATGGGACCAATGAAGTCGATGCCCCATTTGTCAAATGCTGTCACCACCACCTGAGGCTGCAAGGGCATTTCATCAAACTTGGTTGGGCATCCAATCCTCTCACATCAGTCATAATGCCTGGTATGCTTAGCTGTATCTTTATGTAGGGTAGGCCAGTAATAACCAGTTGTCAACACCTTGTATGTTGTCCTTTTTCCTACAAAATGACCATCACACGGCTCATCATGACAAGCTCGACAAATGTCTTAGGTCTCATCTTTGTGAACACATCTGTGGGTGACTTGATCAAGACCTGTGTAGAACATAAATCAAGAGATCCATGAAAATTTGAAGCTTTTATCAACCAGTAGCCGGCGTTCACGTGGTAAAAAATGAGGTGGTTTTCTTTCTCTAACAAGGTAGTTGGCGATGTCAGCATACCACAAATTGTAAGTTGGAACAGAGAATAGGTTCTCTTCTAGGAATCTATCATTGATTGTTGTAGGATCATCAGGAACTTGTAATCTAGAGAGGAAATCAGCCACCACATTAGCTTTTCCTTGTTTATCAATGATATTTATATAAAAATCCTACATGAGGAGTAACCGGCGGGCTAACCTACCAGAGATGGTGGGTTTGTTCATAAAGCATTTGATTGTTGAGTGATCAGTATAAAAAAATTCTTCATAACCGGTTATGTAATGTCTAAATTTATTTAGTGCATAGATTATAGCAAGAAATTCCTTTTCAGTAACAGTATAATTTAGTTGAGCACCTTACAGATTTTTGCTTATGTAAGAAATGGCGTGCTCAACTATACCTTCTTTTTTTCCTAGCACTTCCCCAATCACATAGTTAGATGCATTAGTGTGGATATGAAAGGGTAGCTTCTGGTCATTTCCTCTAAGAATAGGGGTCTTTGTCAACACATCTTTCAATTTATGAAATGATAGTTCATAGTCAGTTGTCCATTAAAATTCTACTTCTTTCTTCAACAAATTGTACAATGGGGTGACAAGTTGGCTGAAGTTCTTAATAAATCTCTTGTAGTAACTAGCATGACCAAGAAAACTTTGGATATCCTTTTTCTTTTCTGGAATGTGGAGTCTAATGATGACTGCAATCTTTGTAGGATCAACCTAGATACCAAATGATGAGAGGTAATTCCCTAGGACAACTCCCTCCTCCATCATCATATAACACTTCTCACTATTAAGTGAGAGGTTGTAGTCCTGACATCTTTTAAGAAATTTTCCCAAATTAGCATGAGCCTCTTCAAATGTAGTTCCACATGCAGTTAAATCATCCATGTATATTTCAACACAGTCAATAGAAATGTCAGAGAAAATACTTATTACTACACTCTCAAAAGTAGCAGGTGCATTACATAATCCAAATGACAATACAGAATAAGCAAATGTTCCCCATGGCTAGGTGAACATTGTTTTATCCTAGTCTTCTAGTGATATCTAGATTTGGTTGTAGCCACTAAAACCATCTAGGAATGAAAAATACTTCTTACCAGCAAGGTTGTCATGTACTTGGTCAATAAAGGGCAATGGAAAGTGATCTTTCTTGGTGGCTTTATTAAGCTCCCTATAGTCCACACAAACTCACCATTTTCCACCTTTTTTGGGACAATTATAAGAGGGGAGACCCACTGGCTATCAGAAATAGGATATATAAAGCTAGCTTGGGGGATTTTTTGCAATTCAGCCTTTACTATATCTCTTAGTGGAGGGTTTATTCTTGTTTGAGCTTGCCTAATAGGTCAAGACTTATATAGATCTTATGGGTACACAATTTTTGGTCAAGTCCCTTCATGTAAGTATAGTCCCAAGCTAAAGCTTGCTGACTCTTTTAAAAGCTGGAGAAGGCTAGACATCTAAGATTCAGTGAGATTCTTATTGACATTCAATTCCTTACCTAAGGAAATCTCTATTCTTTTGACTTTATCCAACATAATAACTTCTGCAAATGAAGGTGACTTTATCTCATGGGGTAACAAAGTATGGAGATAATCAGGTGTTGTAGGAAACTTAGATGAGGACTGCTTGGGAAATATGGTTTGTAGGGAATAGTCAGGGACATGAAAAGAGGGTTATTTAGAGCCATAATAGTTTTTAAGGATTGCTACTAGTATGTCATCTTCCTCTTGTGAGGTCATGACTGTATCTCTACCAATAACCATAAGTTGTTGTACTGAATTGGCTTCGAGGGGAGCATCTCCTAGATCTGGCCAGAAAACTTGGTCAAGTTCAGCTTGGGGTTTGGCTGGAGAATACAAAGTTAATTTCTTGGTATTAATGTCATCATATATGGTCATTTTTCTTGAGCGACATGCAATGCAAGCATCTTTTGTGGCAAACCAAGGCCTCCCTAGGATTAATGGATACCCTCCTAGTGTGGATTTTGAGGACATGATGATGAAATCTGAGGGGTAATCCAGGGAATCAAGTGTGACAAAAATATCCTCTACCATACCATCTATCTTGACAGTGGAATTATCAGCTAACTGGAGAATGGTGGGTGTTTCCCTCAACATAACGATACTAAGTCTTAACAACAAATCCATAATAATTACATTAATAGAGGCCCCTAAATCAACCAACACATTCTATATTGTTATACCATTAATGTGAATGGTAACCACTAGACTTCCTAGATCAAAGTATTTAGGCATCAAGCGTTTACTGAGCATAAGATCAGAAAGCTATCCAAGAACATGGACAGTATCGGGATCTTTACTTTTCCTACCAGGGTGCTTGATATAGGATTAGTTGATTTCTTTATTATAAATGGGAATTTGTTTGAGGGCATCTAATAATGGTATTTGGATAGTCATTTGATTCAGTTGGTCAATCAGATCAGTTGCAATAGGATTCTCTTTAGGAGTTACTGATTGTTGAGCCAATCTATGCGGATAAGGTGGAATTTTCTCAGCTGGAGTAGGTGGTGAAACAAGTGGAACAATAGTATTTTGAATTTTAGGAACTTCCTTAGTATCATAAACATTAGTTATTATGGGTTCCCTAGGTGCAAGCAATGTGGCTCCTGATCTTAGGTGGATGTCATTCACTTGCAGTGAATAAGCTTGCTACTTGTTATTAGGATTTGGATTTGTTTGCGCAAGAAGTTGTGGCTTCTAAAGACTATTATTGGCTACAGGAAGTGGAAGAATAATATCTTGTTGCTGAGGTGGAGGAATGATAGCTTTCTGTTGATTAGGTTGATTGGGTCCCCACTGAGGTTGTTGTTACCAATTACCATGTGGTTGACATTGGTTATTCTGCTGCAGCTGCTAGTATTGGTAAAAGTGCTGCTAGTATGGGTTAAACTGTTGTTGGTATGGGTTAAATGAAGGTTTTTGTTTGAATTTATTCTTATACTATGGCTACTGATAGTTTTGGTTATTTTGTGGCTGCTGGTTAGACCAGTTATGATTCCAATTCTCTCTTTGAGGGCCAGAATTCTTGGGGTTTTGATTTTGCCACTGATTACTATTATTATTATAAAAAAAATTATTCAGGGGGTCTTGAGGCATACCTTGTCTCTAAGCCCATGGTATCCTTTGATCCACATAAAAGACCTCTCTATTCTCCTCATCTATTTCTTTGAACTCAGTGGGCATTGAGGTAGTGTCAACGGATGCAACAGTTTTGCACTTACAATTTCTTTTCTTCTCTCTGCAGTGGGAGCAGACTTCAGCCAACATAGCTTCCGCATCCTCTTTCTTCCTCCAAGCTTTCATGGTGTCCATCTGAGTGGCCATGTCATTGATGATGTCCTTCTTGAAGTCAGACATGAGGTTGGATAGCTCTATCTTAGATACTCCAGAACAATTTGTCTTATGAGGAAGATCCCTTAGTCCTCTTCCTTTTTTTACTGTAGCTCTTGTGTAATTCAAACATATGGTCTTGATATTTGCCTATTTCTTGTGAGTGATGTCCCCACTAGAGATAAGGTCCAAGGCTTCTATGCTCCCATCATTAACACCTTTGAGAAATAGATGCTTATGTGATTCCTCATTCAGTTGGTGTTGTGTGTTGCGCTGCAGGTTAAACATAAACTTGGAAACATAGTCCTCCAAGGATTCATCCTCTTTTTGCGACATCTTGAAGATTTCATCTCCCTTTAAATCTCATCCTCTATAGTACTCTTTATATTTGGAAAGAAACACGTTGCTCATGGCATTCCAATTGGCTACAACAATAGCTCCGAGGCCCATGAACCACCTTAGAGCAGCCTTTTTAAGAGTTGACAGGAACAATTTCAGCTTATGGGCATCATTCGTGTAGTCGTAGCTCCTACAGAGGATGTCAAACTCGAAGAGGAAGGTCTCTGGATATTCAGTGATAAGTCCATAGAACTTTTGTAGTACAATGACTAGAATGTTCTTCAGGATTTGGTTACCTTATTGATGAGAAATTGGGAAGGGAACAGTAGGCTGAACCATCCTTGGAGGAGGACCTTGTTGTTGTGGTTTTTGTGGCTGATAGATGATAAGAGCTAATGGGTTGTCTTGATATTCACCCTCATCAAAGAGGACATGCAAATGTAGTGATTCTTCAGAGGATGATGGTGATGAAATTTATCCTTGGGCATCAGCAAATGGGTCTTCTTCTTCACTATCAACTCTGGGTTCCTCTGGCTTGGGATTGAAAATATCAAATGGTTCAGTCTGGTATTGATGAGGAATGAATATCCCATGAGGATCTCTTCTTCTATGCATAAAAGGATTGCTTGAAATTAAATTCTAGATTATTAAAACTGGAAACATGAACACCAAAGTAAGTTTGAACTAACACCATCCCCGACAACGCCACCAAAAATGCTTGGCTAAACAATTGTCTTAGAAACACATAGCATTGGACTGCTATTTTAGGATTGGACACCCTAAATGGCTGCTAAGTAGATTATTTAGTCTCATTTAACTATCGACCAGGGACGTAAACTTGGAATGGCATTTGCAAAGTATATGCTTCAAACCTTCTTGATTCTCATGGCTAATCCTATGGAATTAAAATACATAAAGCTTTAGGAATCTATACTATCTCAAGGAAATGTGTTTACTCTAAGAAAATAGTAATCACAAATAGGGGTTACTCTACTCCCCTATGCTACAGGAACAATCCACTAGTTCTGTTACTGGTGGCTGCGGGAACAACAGAGTTCTATTTACTTCTTAATGAACAAGGAAATAAATTCTAATTTAATAAATCTATTCACTCACCAAGTGGGCCCCCTTGGATGAGTGAATAGAAATGCAATAAAGATAAGAGACTGAAACTCAAATTATGCACTCTATTCATTCATGGAGAAAATGTACTTGGAAAGTAAAATAGTGTTACAATGTCAACTTCTATTCTAGAAATTATATCAACTAACTCGACTCTCAAAGAGTTACAAAAGTTGGCTTATTTAAAGAGAAACTACACTACTCCCTGAATATAGGATCACTCCATTAATGAGGATCACTAATGGATACAAAGTACTTATAAAAGACAATATCAAACAACAAGAGTAAGTCTTCAAGTTCCCCCAGAATATAGCATGTTGTTGTTCTAGATCTGCACACTGTGCTTACTCAGGAACAAAATTGACTTGTTCCTCCGTGAAAGTCTTGCGACACGCCGTTATTCAACTACTTACTTAATTCCTTTTATATGATGGTGCATTTTGAGAAATGATTATCATTGACTCCTTCAACACCACGCTACTATTATTGAATGCGCCATGACTTGATTCCTAGAAAATGGTTGGCATACACAACTTCTGACATATATATATGTTTTATCATTTAATACTAAGAAAGAAGTTTTAGTTTCCATTTGATACCCTTGCACGACATTCGGCTACAAGAAGGAGAATACCCACAAATATAGAATAGGAAATAGGATTATTCATTATCATGCAACTACTCATATCCTGCAAACTCTATCCATCAGTTACAAGAAAAATACATCATGTTCTTACAATCCTTTTACCTACTTATGTCTTTACATATATAAAAAATACATATAAAACCATAAGTTTAAAGTCTTTGTTTCGTAAGCAAAATGCTGAAAAAGAAAGTAAGAAACATGGAAAAGATGACCTTTTAAGAGGCTAATCATTTTGCATACCTTATTGTTCACTTTGCATCTTATTCTGAACAATGTCTTTCTTTGAGGTGGTTCTGCAGTAGTAGGTACTCTTAGGAGTGTCCTTTTCATCATGATACATTCTCTTGATTCTGGATTTACAGGTCTTGAAGTTGCTTAAAGATAGGAGGATACACTTTGGCTATCATCTTCTTGGGTAAGTTGTACTCTTCTACCCCCTCCTTGTCTAATTGTGCCACTCTTTTCATGACATCTAAAGGACTGGTATCCAATTTTATTATAGGTAAAACATTTCCCTTTGAAGACACTAGGTCCTCTTCCACCAAATCTCCCTCTACTATTTGATCTCCTACCTCTGAAGCTGCCTCTATTACTGTACTCTCCTTCTTACTCATGATTAAAAAACTTCCCTTGACTCCTTTGAAATGGACCACTACCATTGAACCTACCCATGCCTCTTAAATTATTCCCTCTACCTTCATTATTTTTCTCTCCTCTCCTCTTCTATTTTTCTTCAATTTTCAGTGCCATTTGAAAACACTTATGAATTGATTCAGGGTTGAATAGGCTCATTTCATATTGAATATTGTATTTCAGTCCATTTAGGTACCTTTCCAGCTTGTGTTTCTCATTCTCTGGACATTTTCCTTCAATGTCATCATATGAAACTCCTTAGTATATCCACTCACATCAAGGTCCTTCTGTCTTAGATTTTGCAAATTTTTATGAAGGTAATCTCATAGTCTTCTAGCACAAACTATCTTTTGATCTCTACTAACATCTTCTTCCAAATTGAGATAGGGTTCTTTTCCTCTTCCATCCTTTCATTTTGTAGAAAATTCCACTAGCTTAATGTAGGACCCTTCATTTTGGATTTTGCAATTTTGACCTTCTGATGTTCAAAGATATTATCAAATTCAAAATAATTCTCCAAGGCTTCTACCCAATCGATACATTTTCTAGGATCCATTTTCCCACAAAACATGGAAATGTTTGATTTTTAATCTCTTCTTCCAACTCTCTCAAGAGCTTCAAGAAGTTTGATTTGCTCGCTAGTATGTTTTTTTGTTTCATCTTGCTCAATATCTTCTTCTTCTTCTTCTTCTTCTTCTTCTTTAGAATCTCCTCCTTCCTCCTTCTATGTTTGGAGGTCCTTCAACTTTCTTATCTCCTCCATCTTCTTGTTCTTGGCTACTATTTATTTGAAAATTTTAGCCAACTCCACATTTTTGATTCTATTAGGGACTTCCTTGTCTTGAGAACTTTCTATTATTTCACCCATTCTTCCCTTCTTCCAAGAACTTAGCAGGCTCTGATACCACCTGATGCAGAGAGCACTGCAAGAAGACCTTGATGGACTCCACCTCCTTATCAACTATTCAAACTCCTCTCTTGAACACCCCAACTCCAGCAATGTATTCTAGGGGTGTCTTTTGAGTTTCCAAAGGAGTCAATATCCTTCCCCTATCCTCTCTTGACTCTCCAAGCCAAGTGGTAAAACTCTACAATTTCCCCTTTAGGGAGACCTTCCCTAAACCAAGCACAATGGTATTTAAACCTTCACTAGAGACTTAGAACTCCCATTCTAAGTGATTCAAGACTTCAAATAGACCCCAAGGGTCAAGAATCCACCAATGGATTCTGTATTTTAGACCTAAGGATAGTCGAACCCTAAATGGCCTAAGATTCCTTCTAGCCCTATCTAGAGGCTTTTCCTGACTTAACGTTCAACTATAGAAAGATCCAATAGATCTTATTGGGTTTCTAGACACCCTTTATGGATTTTTTAAACCCCTCAAAGCCTTAACAATTCACTCCACTCCTGCACCCATGAACTCTCGCAAAGCACAGAGGCCTAATAAGCTAGGTTAGGCTTGGTTTGTTAAGAAAGTGGTTGAAGATGGGTTCATGGAGTAAATTCAAGGACTTAGATGGATTCCCCTACCCCAAAATATTCTAAAGCCACCTTTAGTCTTATTATTCCAAACACATATTGCACATGCATGTGACTATACGAGAAAGCTAGGATAAATACATAGAGATAATTAGCCTAGGCCTTGGTCTCATAAATCTTAGGACTAACTTTGAGTGTCTAATATTTAGGATTATTAAAGACCATGATCCTAACTTGTATTTTACTAGTGGCCAAGTAGATCCACTAGATAAATCTCAAGTTAGGATCACATCTTTGTGACTGACCCAGTAAACTATGGTTTCTCAGACAGTGAGCAAGTAAATTTAATAACTTTTAACAAACTTCACAAAAATAGCTCAAACCAACTGGAATTCTCAAGAAACTCAAAACATCACATATTTTTGCAACTGGATCCACAAGATGAATCTGTATGAGGTCATACACTATCAAAATGACTCAAAACACTCATCTATTTCCTCCTCTGAACATCACGCTCCATACACAGTAAGTTCTTACCTTCAAGGAAGGCATCAGATCACCTAATAGAATCATTTAGGAATTACAGATCCTTCAAGAAGTGGGTGATTTTGGTTACAATGAAGTTGTCATTCTTCGTGCAATATTTTTCAACAGTTACTCGTGCAACATTTTGCAAAAAGACAAATTTTTGGCAACATATGGGAAAGTTGATATTTTGGGGAAATACCAACCTTACTAACCCCCAAGGATGGGGGAGAGGGTCAAAACATGACAAGAACCAATTCTAAGGAGATAAAACACAACTTCTAACCAGACACTAAAAATCACCAAAAGACTAACATGGTCTAACCATGGTTTCAGGAACCTATGTTTATAACTCACCTTAGGTCCTTCACCTTACATCATAGACCCACACAACCACACACACACAAGGGTGATCTCAAGGATTCACCTTATTACAAACACAAAAGCAAGAAAATAATAACTTTAGGAGGTTCCCTGCACTAGGGCATCTAGAGGAAATCTAGGTATCTCTAGGGCTAGGTTTCTTTTTACAAATTTAGATGGAAATTTAGTTAAAGTTGACTATAAAAAATTACCTTTATATTCAAATAATGTGGTTGAAATAGAAGATCTCCATCTTGGTCTCTCTTATGCTATTTATATGAACATCACTAAGATTATAATTTAAGGGGATTCAATGGTGGTTTATAATATAGTTTCCTCTAGAAAGAACTCCTCTTGGAAGCTGCAGTATAGAGTTGATATGGTTCTAGATAGTTTGACACCTTTTCAAACGTTTGAATGCAAACACTATTTCAGGGAGGCACACAAGGTTGTATATTTCTTGGCTAATAAGTCATTCACTACTACAACTTGTAAGGTATTTTAAGATAAATTTTTGAGACAAAAAATCTATTATTTTCGTTAAATTTACCTTTTATTTTATTTTATTTATCTTATTATGATTTTGTGTCTAAGTGACAGTAATAAGTTTGAAAAATAGGAAAAATTGAGAATGTGTGCGAGAGAAGATGAATTTGGGCATTTGGCAGATGGATGGAGAAAATAAAGGATAGTTAGGATATTGAAGCTCTTTCACATCCATCTCCTCTATCAGATCCTTATGGTAAAAAATTTGTTCCATTGTCTTCAAATGAATTTATTATAAGTGGATGAAGTGGGGGTATATATGAATGAAAATAAGATGGTTATAGTAGGGGATGTGGATCTTGTCTATTGAACTTCTAAACTCATGAAATTTGGCTTCACAAAATTACTTAGCGTGGGAGATGTAAAAGAAGAGAAATAGGAGGTGAGAAATAGAGGAAGTGATAAAAAGTAGGGCAAGAAAAGGAGGAGAAGATGCCTCAGAGTGATGCAAAGAAGGAGGAAAAAATAAAGGCTCCAAAATTTGAATTTGTGTATGTTTCCCCCAACTACTACTTAAGATTGTACGAATACACTCTTGTTAGTGAGGAAAATCCCAATGCTTGCATTTTCTATTTAATGACCATCATTTGTAAAGCATGAACTAGCATTATGCTATTTGAGTAGGTATAGATTAGGTTTTCATTATTTGAGAAAGCATTGATTACGGTTTTAGGTTATGGAAAACCCATATTTGTGTAGAAATACTAATAATAATAATATTGAATTTATAGAAAGGGAAGGAACTAAATTGATCGGTCCCATTTAGAGAGAAGGGTAGGGTGTGGGTTAGGGTTTCTAAGTTATTGGAAACCTAGATTTGTATAGTAAGGAAATATTATTTGAGTGTTGGGCCCATTTTGAGAGTAGAGAAAGACATGCATTAGGGTTGCAAATTTAGAGGAACCCAAATTTGTATAAGAATACTAATTTAAGATTATTTCATTTTCCTTTTGCATGATTTATATTAAATTTTTTGAAAGAGAATGGAATAAATTGATCGTTCAAATCTCTGTTGTAAGTGTAATTTCTCTTCCCATAGTCTTAGTGGGTTTTTTTAAATGGTCATTGGGTGGCGAAGGCTCAGATTAATCATCCGGAGAGAAAAGATGTAAATCATCTTTCATGGAGAAATGATAGTCAGCAAACCTATCTCCTACCTCTTGGATTTTTCAAAGTTTTGGTTTTGGTGTAGAGGATTTTTGGGGGAAGGATACGAGACTTGTGAAGCAGAATCATAGATCCGTGAAAAAAATTAATAGAAAGAATTACTTGCGGATCAGATTTTTGTAGGCTTGCATCTTATTTTCTTGATTCTATAACAATATTGAGCCTTCCAGCATGGGGTTATGTGTTGCGCTATAGATATGGCATATTCAAAAAAGTATCAAAGAGGAGGGTTAGAAAGAATTTGCCAAAAATTGGCTGGGGGTTTGAATTTTTTTTTTCAATGTATATTCTCTTAATTTTTCACAATGTTGGCTCCAGGTTTTTGAAAGTTAATAGTATTTTTCTATCTTTTGGCTACATTGGATACATAAATTTTGTCCATGGGAGATTGTGAGACATGTCATCTATCCTATAAGATTCTATGGAAAGGTGGAGGTATGTGATAGTGGAGTGTAAGTTATTTGTGCAAATTTTGCAGTTGAAAAGTCAAATTAATTTATAAATTCTATAAAATTCAGAGAGTTACAAATTATAGTGAATCAATGCATTCATTCAATTTTTAAGTCAGATTTGATCTGAGTGAGATTATTTCTATTTCCAATGAGAAAATAGCTAAATATTTCCTTATTTCTTATGAATTCATATAATAATGAAGTCAATGCTCTATATTCATGACTTGCCAAAACCTCAAATAGAGTGCTTATCATTCTATCTGCAGCTATCTTTTCTATTAAATATACCATATATAGGGCATGCTATGCTCAAATAAAATTAATGGACAATTGTTAGTGAGTCATTTTACTATTAAAAAGATCACCATATCTTTGTATTTTCAAGATATAATTTTGGCATTTTCTTTCAAATTTAATTTGATTTGGTGTTTGATGTACTTAATGCTACCTGTGTATGCTAATTATTCCCAATATCTAAATAGGATTGCTAATTTTCTAGATTTATTTTGTTGTTGGCCTTTAATATCAATGCACATGATTTGGAATAAAATGCATATGGTGCAACCTGTTGGTTTATTTTTATGTTGTAATAGAAACAACAATAACCTATTCCCTTTATGAGTGTTTTATAGAGGAGCCACTTCCAAATATTTGTTCATGCAAGAAAAGGACCAGCTAACAAGCACTCTCTTAATACTTCTACTCTTTAGGTCATGCTACACCAAGGTGGGGATACCCTATAATATCTACTGATATATCTAATATGGTATTATCAAGAAGTGATCTCAGAATGACTCAACATAATCAGGAGATACTAGATAATTGGCTAATTACCCATTTAACATCAACCATGAAATAGAGCATGAGATAGAAATTCATAACAAACTTACACAAATGTAGACTTAATGGATTTTAAAATGTTTTTTTATACAAAAACACAGCCAATGTGCAACTAGATATGTAGTAAAACAAAACTTATCAGTTTTATATTAGTGCTTTATCCATTGGGCTATATTCTGACTCAGATACAATATACCAAAATTAATATTCACCAAGGATTTCAAATCATAATACAACTATCCAAAAACCCCTACTACTAAAAGAATCCTAGCATGTGTCAAATGAATCTATACATTAATTAGAGCCTTATTTAATATGATCCTAGATCAAAAATCTCAAATAAGTACATAAACATATAGAAAATTATGCTAATGAATTAGAAAATTCACAACTCATATGAAACATCACATAGGAGAGATGAAAATCTAGATCTTTGTATTAAATTCATAAAATATTATTCCATGATACAAAAAGTACTCAGAGATAACCTCTTTAATAACCTGCAAAATATCTCTCAACTTTATTTCTGACTTCTTACAGTATCTAGTACAAATTATATGATTTTTTCCCTCTTGACTGAAAACTTTACAAATAGATATTTGACATATTTTGTCTCTTTACCTCTTGGTATTTGTAACTACTTTAAAGTTGTTTAGAATGAGCCACTTGGAGTCTGTTGTGCTTGATTTTTTCTGATGTAGGATCTTCACTCTTTACCTGTATCATCTAATCTGTTAGGCCTGATTGTCCACTTGCATGTCGTTACCTTCTCTTGGATCAACTATAGTGTACTTGTCCTTCCAAGAGGTATACACCTCATCACTCAGCCAGGTGAAGCTAAGGACCTCATACTTTTTGATGTTAATCTAACTCCAGGTGACACTTGCCTTTTCAATTTCTTGTGACCAAACTGGTAAAAATCCTCTGGCCTTACTTACTATCTCAATGGTTTGAACAAAACACCATTGTAATTTCTAGGATAATTATACTATTGGTTCTTACCGCCAATGCTTCAATCATCTGCCTATGCCACAATGCCTCATCTTTAATATCTCCATTCTTCTTAAAAATATTTTGAAACATCTCATATGGGTCCTTTGAATATTCCTTTTTAGAGCCATTACCTTCTTTACAACGATTCTCCTTCTTATATCCATGACCATCAGTAATTTGACACATTTATAAGTGACAGTTACGACAATATCAACATTGATATCTTTTTTGCAAGTGGTGTGGAATAATTTCAATGAACTCCTATTTTTCCCTTTGATCTGTCCACCATTTGATCCAAATTGTCTTTATCTTCATTGTATTCATTCAAGATGTTGAAAATTTTCTCCCCCTATGAATAAATTGTAGTAGGAACCAATTCATGAGTAGAATGCATGAGGGTGTTGTGTATTTTGGCTGCATATTTTTGTTTCACCCATGCCTCTACTTCCCTAAAAGTTGTAGATTGTTCAACCCATTCCTTCTTTGATCTCTCTAGCTCCATTCTTTCAACAATAAATCTTTCTTTTTCTTCCTTCAAATCCTCTAGTGTGGTTGGGTTTGATGGTGCAGGGGAATGAGGATAAGTGATGATTGGTCTTGATGATGATGGATGATGAGGATCTTGTGTGATCATCCTCTGAGGAACAAATTGACCTATTTTTTTTCCTTAAACGAGGGGAATTCTATTATCATTTTCAATGGATTTGACCCTCTCATCATTTTATGCCTTCATGACCACCCCATATTTTCCCCTCAAGCTCTTGAGTTAATCTTCTTTCTTCTCAGCTACCTTTAGGATTAGTTTTGCAATTTGCAGAGTGAGGTTAGTTGCTTCCACCCTTGATGTATCTGATACTTTTATCACAAAAAGGCTACCTGCATGTTCAGCTTGATTATCTTCATCAGATACCTTATGGATTTTCCTTTTCATATGCCACATGACAAGGGTTGCATGATCTTCACTAAATCTCACTCACTTAGGTTCTTGACTTGCCTTTGTCTCAGTAGCATGGACAGTCTTTGTTTCCTTTCTCACAACATAAAAAAAATAATGGCATCTGCAATATCCCATTTTGGAAGTATCAGTACTCCTTCCTTCTTGACCAGTACTCTTCCTTCCTTAGGAGTTATCTTTTGAAATTTAGACATCATTTCTTGCTTAATTTCATTTTCAATTTCTTCGTCACTCCTTGTAGGTTTCTACTTATGTTTTTTTTGGCAGTTTTCTTTGAACTCATTTATGTGGGTTCTCCATAGAAAATGTAAAAATGCCCTGGCCTTGACAAAATTGTCATCAGAAAGAAACTCATTACTGGCTTGTTGTGTTAAGGGGTCCAACTCCCTTCTATCATATTTTGCAATAGCCAAATCGAGTAAAGCATGCTTTGGGATCTCAGGCATTCCTTCCTGTAACTCTTGGGCTATGAAATTTTTTTCCCCAACATCTCCCATTTGTAGCAACTATTCTTCTACAACTTGTTCATCAATATAGAGTGGAGATTGGGAAGGAGAATATACATTTAGCTATTTTTTTTGTTGTTGTTGTTCTCCTTCTATTCTTGGCCTTTTGGGGGATGAAAATGATTGAGTATGTGGGTCTAAAGGCCTCTTCCCCTTTGCATCTAGGGCCTTCTCAGCTTGTAGCAAGACTATACTATACCCTCTTCTTTAATAAACCATATATTTCCCCGAGGGAATATTTCTGATAGGATCTATCTAGCTCATCATTGCCTTATCCATTTCTGGTTCTATTTGTAAAATGTTGGCCCTTTTCTGATTTAGTGCTTCCATGATATCGTCAAACATCTCCATTAAGGATTCTATCTTTTTAGCCCAAGGTTGAAAATCCTTTAATGGGTCATAGAACTTATCAAAATGCTACACAAAATCTAGGCTCTTCTTGTATGCCAGCCATCTTTCCTTTTTTATCTCCTTCTTTATCCGATCAAATTCATTTATGATTATATCCTCAAGGAAATTGAATTGGTGGTTCACTATCAGGCATTTTGTTTTTTCTTTGAACATGTCATTAATGAAATCTTGAGGGTCAGCACATCTTGATACTGTAGTACTCAAATGGTAAGGGGCCACATATGTATCTAGGTGTTTCCATGCTCCCTTTGTAACAATGAACTGATGGGCTGCTCTGATAGTGGGAAAAATAGTTCCTTTTCCTCTTCATGTTAGTGCTTCCTCCTACGGACCCCCAATTTTCCTTATTATTTCTACCAACCCTAACTTTATAGGTACTCTATAAGGTAATATATTTTGGATTCTCCTGAAACCATAAATTCTAAAAACTGTTGACACTGGACATAAATTCTAAACCATTCTCTTGAATCTTCAACAAGGGACTAAACAAATAGTTTCATTAGTACATCTTCATGGGTGATATTCAAGTCATCAACAAAGTCAATAAATTTCCTTAAATGTGTTTCACAGGAAATCACATTATTACCAGCAAATTTTGGGAGCTTTTCTCCTATATCACCCACATCTTTAGGAAAAGCATTAGGGTATCCAGGGATACCAATGAAATCAAACTATTTATATACCTCTCATTATGTAGTGGTTTCCTTTGAAAATTATCATCTTCTTTAGCCATAGTAGCTTTTCCTCTAAAAGCTGTATTATTCTCTGGTCCAGAAATAGAATATTTTGAAGATTGTAAAAAGTCTATCTTCTTCTTCATCTCAATTGTAGCAGCTTCCATTTGGGATTTTTCCAAAAAAATTTCCATAGTTTATTTTTCAATTCTCAATTTCTCTAAATCAATTTCTAATTTGGACATTTGTTCAACCATAGGCTTCTGAAATTTAGGTTCTTGATCTCTATGTTCACCCATCTTCTATTTACCCTTATTTATTTGCAAAATAGAAGCTTTATGAGTGAATGGTATTTCTTTATTTTTCTGAGACTTCTCTATTTTTTTCATAGTTTGGTGTTTAGGAAGTCCTTTCCTATTGTTATCAAGAGCCTTATGATCATTCCTTTTCTTTCTTATTTCTCTTTCCTTTTTCATTTGTTGAACTAGGGCAAGCTGCTTCAAAATAAACTTCTCTTCATTGGCTAGCATATCAGATGGGGCATCTTCTCAATCTAAACTAGGTGTAGTAATCTCTTCTTTCTCATTTGAAGTAGAAGTGAGTGTGGGTGTATCTAATACCTTTTCAGCAGCCTCCTCGTAGTCTGAAGTATTTCCATCATGAGAGTGCTGAATAGTATTCCTATCATTCCTGATATTTGTTTCTTGACCTTTTATAGGAGTTTCATCCATATCAACTTGAAATCTCTTTTTCCTCCAAGAGGAACCAACTCTTGAAGTTGATGGGATTCCTTCATATAATACCCTTTCTGGGTCAGTTCTTACTCTTGACCTAGTATTCATTCTGTAAGACATTTATTAACTTTGCACTAATCTCAGAGATTTTCCTTTTAGAATCGCCACCCAATAAATCGGGATGAATGAATAACTATCAAGGGCTAATATGACAACAACAACCAAGATTTTTGTAAAAATTTAGACCTTAACACACCAGAGATTTCTAAATACTTCTTCAAGGCTTTACAATCTCTTTCCCCAGTAGAGTCACCAATTTGTTAAGGATTTTTCTTGTATGAATCATTGTGCTTGAAATGACTACATGAACACTATGCCTTCTAATACTGATTCAGAGACAAGAAAAGCCTAATTACTAAGGACTGGATAAGGTCCTTCTTCATTTTTGAGCTCCACATATACTCAGGTAGGTTTTACCTTTTATGATTGTTTTTTACACAGTATGTTATAGTGTGGACACTGATTTGCTATGTATCTTTGTTAAATCAACTTATTAATCACCTTGCAAATGACCAAGCATAACCAGATGCAAGATATAACCATACAGACCACGATTGTAAGAATAACAAGAACTAGTGATACAAGGATTTTCATCCTTCTTCCTTTTACTGTAGGAGGGATAACCCAATGATTCACTCTCTGAGGAATCACTAAAGTGGACACTGTCCTACTGACATAGGTCCTTACTAATTTTAGTTTGTTTGTTCTTAATAACAAGAGTATTTTGATTAAATTGGTTTTGATACCTTGAAATGACCTGGATGACAATGGATTATCAGACCAATTTTTGGACCAATGCCTATCCTTTGGGCTACAGAGTCAAATAAACTAAGATCTCATAGAAACAAAATAGAGTAAACAACCTTACAACCCACATGCAATTCAGATAAGTTGCCTTACAAATTACCCTGTTACCTCTAAACGATTGTATCAAATCTTTAAACAAAGCAGTATGCTCCCTGAAACTACTCACAAAACTTAGTTCTTTCCTCAAAAGAAACTTGCAAGCAATTAGATAGTTATCTAATAACCAAAATGCTTCAAATTCCCTTGCAAACTTAAACATAAAAGAGCATACATAGAGAATAAAGAGATAGCAATTGAAGAGAGTAAAATTGCACCTTATTTTATTTATATGATCCAGCTTCCATACATGAAAGATCTTGCAACCTCAAAAGATAGACAGAAGTTCAGAACATCTGAATTCTACAATATATTTTCTCTTCTCCAAAAAATTCCAACATCAAAGACCCTTTACAATTACAAATCTTTTGCTATATATATGTTTTTTGACCATCTTGGAATCTTTTGATATTTAGGATGCAACAAGCTTTGGATGGTCATAGAAAACGTAATCCTAAAGTTATAAGAAAGACAAAAGAAAGAGAGAGGAGAAGCGGTGGAATGACCAAGTCAAAAAGATAGAAACAAAAATTCTTGGTTCTTCTCCCGATCTGGTGACTGCAATCATATTTGTATAGATGGTAGCTGGTAGTATTTATGTTGAGGCTGGAGAGCCGTTCTTGCATAATCACCTACATTCTCCTTTTGCAATAATTATCCCTCTTGTCTTGAACAGTGCAGTGCCAAGTGTTCACCTTTACTCCTCATCCAAGATTTCTTCTTCTACTACAGGATTCTTTTTCTTGGGTGTAGTCATCACTTCCCATGCTTTCACTTCATCGTCTGATGGCCACTTAAAGTCTTGAGTACTTTTTACTTGCACCTTTTGTCTATCCCATCTAGCATCAGTGATATTCTTGAAATCTAGCTGGAATTTGTTGATATCAGTCTCTGCTTTGAAGGCTTCATCCAATATTTTATTGAATCCTTCAATGTCAACATCTGCCCCCAAAAGAAATGCCTCATCACGAGGCATCTTGCTGTCAAATTCATTCTTCTAGGCATCTACAACCTTTACTTGATCATCATCTCCCCTTAAGGAAGGAATAATTTTATTAAAATCATTTGAAAAGAGGCTCAACTTAATCTCTATCTGGTTTAATTTTCCTTTAAAGAATGAGAGAGAAATATTGACTCTTTTGATCTCATCTCTAACTTCAGTTACTATTTTAGGAAAACCTGGTCTTATGGCTTGTAAAGATGATAACTTTTCAAACAACTTTTCCCTAGCAGACCACTTAGTAAAGTAAGGGTTTAGAATGGAAAAGTATCCCATTACCTCCATATGCAAAGCTGGCAACTTATTGTATGTATTGATTAGAACATCAGTTTTATCCTTTAGAATCTCAATTCTATCTTGCCGTATGCCCTTCAATGCCCTCAAAGAAATTGCATTTCCCTTTTCTTCATCTACCTTTTGTTCCACAGCCTCCACTGATTTAGGCTTATCTTCAATTGGCATTGGTGGTGGCTGTGCAAGTACATATACCACCTCAGGCTTTGTTTCCAATTCTTCCATTAATTTTTTGATCATCTGATCCCGCTGGTACAATTGTATGCGGAACATCTCCCTATCCTTAGACAATGCACTTGTCTCTTCTAACAAAGTACTACACCTTTTAGACAATTGCTTAGTCTTGTCTTCATTCAAGTGAGCCCAGTGTGTCATGATTTGGGAGATTTCCAAATCCCCTGTATTCTATACAGACCACACCATTTGATTACCCACTATATTTTCTTGAATATTTACTAGTTGGGGCTTTTGGTCTTTTGGGCTTAGGCTCCACATCGCAAAAGCCTGGTATTTTGGGCTATACCCAAATCCTTTTATCACATCTCCCATCTGGACCTCACTAGCCATTTTGAGATCTGGCTATTTTCTAATTTGGTCTATGATGAAGGCAGATGCCAAATCCCATCCTTCAGCCAATAATATTCCACTTCCTAGCACCATCTTCCTGGCATCCTCAGGTGAAATATCCTCATTTTCAGGATCATAATTCTGTAAAGCCACTAGGGCTTCATTTGTTATTGTCTCTTTTCCATCCATAGTAAATTGGGATCTGAGCTACTCTATTTTATACCATCTAAGGAAGTCTTTAAACTCCTCTGTTTTAACAAAGCTATCATCACTTAGAAATTTTTGTTGGTGAAGAAATCTTTCATCAACACAAGCCTTGAGTGGCATTTCAACTTCATCATCTAGGTTAGGCTATCGTTTCTTGCCTTCCCTGATTGCTTTTCTTATGTTATGATCATATAACCTAGTGCCAGGTATTAAGGCCTTAGCCTTATCCTTCTTCTTTCTTTGTCCTTCCACTAAAGGCTGCCCTACTTCAAATTTCTTCCTCTTTGCACCAGGCTCCTCTACATCATCAAGTTGGGTAGCAACTGTCAAATCTATAATATGACCTTCTTCTCCCTACAACTGTGGTATTTCAGCCATATTTTGCTCTGACACTTGTTGTGGTGAAGGATACATAGCAGGATGTGCATAATCACTATCACTACCACTATTATATTCTGATTTTGATTTTTCAGGTGTCTGAGCACCCTTTTTGTCCAGGACTGTATCCAGTTGCTCTATAAGCACATAATAGTTGTCTATCATGGCCTTAATTCTATCAAAATATGGGAGGTCAGGGTAAAAACCCCCAAAAGACAACCCATTTATTTTTATTTGCTTCTCCAGCTTTAGAAACTCCTGGATTCTCAGTCTTCTTGTATGAATGTCATCTTCATCCAAGATGTTCCTTGTTGCATCCTCTTCTATGCACTCATAGTGGACATTCGTATTAGGGATTGTAGGAGTATATAATTTCCTAATCCCTACCATGAAACCTTCTAGATCAATGTACCTATAAGGGGCTGCCCCCATTCTATATTTCTCAAGCCATTGACCCACTGTATCAATGGCACCCTTGCCAATTGTAAAGTTGAAGATCTTTAATTGCCTAGGGGTTATAGTTCCTTTCTTGTGCGGTGAAAAGTGCTCATTATCCGTTAACAATAACTGCCATATGAATTCCATTGTAGCCACTCTTGGAGGCACATGATATGGTAATAAATGAGGTGGGTCAACATCTATTCCCAAAAGAAATGCCTCATCACTAGACATCTTGCTGTCAAATTCATTCTTACAGGCATCTACAGCCTTTAATTGATCATCATCTCCCCTTAAGGAATGAATAAACTTATTAAAATCATTTGAAAAGAGGCTCAACTTAACCTCTATCTGGTTTAATTTTCCTTTAAAGAATGAGAGAGCAATATTGACTCTTTTGATCTCATCTTCAACTTCAGTTACTATTTCAGGAAAATTTGGTCTTATGGCTTGTAAAGATGATAACTTTTCAAACAACTTTTCCCTAGCAGACCACTTAGTAAAGTAAGGGTTTAGAATGGCAAAGTATCCCATTACCTCCGTAGGCAAAGATAGCAACTTGTTGTATGTATTGATTACAACATCAGTTTTATCCTTTAGAATCTCAATTCTATGTTGTAGTATGCCCTTTAATGTCCTCAAAGAAATTGCATTTCCCTTTTCTTCATCTACCTTTTGTTCCACAGCCTCCTCTGATTTAGGCTTATCTTCAATTTGCATTGGTGGTGGCTGTACAGGTACATATACCACCTTAGGCTTTGTTTCCAATTCTTCCATTAATTTTTTGATCATCTGATCTTGCTGGTACAATTGTATGTGGCACATCTCCCTATCCTTAGACTATGCACTTGTCTCTTCTAAAAAAGTACTACACCTTTCAGACAATTGCTTAGTCTTGTCTTTATTCAAGTGAGCCCAGTGTGTCATGATTTGGGAGATTTCCAAATCCCCTGTATTTTGTACAGACCACACCATTTTATTACACACCATATTTTCTTGAATATTTACTAGTTGGGGCTTTTGGTCTTTTGGGCTTAGGCTCCACATCTCAAAAGCCTAGGATTTTGGGCTATACCAAAATCCTTTTATCACATCTCCCATCTGGACCTCACTAGCCATTTTGAGATCTGGTTGTTTTCTGATTTTGTCTATGATGAAGGCAGATGCCAAATCCCATCCCTCAACAAATAATATTCCACTTCCCAGCACCATCTTCTTGGCATCCTCGGGTGAAATATCCTCATTTTTAGGATCATAATTCTATAAAGCCACTAGGGCTTCATTTGTTATTGTCTCTTTTCCATCCATAGTCAATTGGGATCTGAGCTGCTCTATTTTATGCCATCTAAGGAAGTCTTTAAACTCCTCTGTTTTAACAAAGCTATCATCACTTAGAAATTTTTGTTGATGAAGCAATCTTTCATCAACACAAGCCTTGAGTGGCAGCTCAACTTCATCATCTAGGTTAGGCTGTTGTTTCTTGCCTTCCCTGATTACTTTTCTTAGGTTATGATCATATAACCTAGTGCCAGGTATTAAGGCCTTAGCCTTATCCTTCTTCTTTCTTTGTCCTTCCACTGAAGGCTGCCCCACTTCTAATTTCTGCCTCTTTGCAGTAGGCTCCTCTACATTATCAGGTTGGGTAGCAACTGTCAAATCTATAATATGACCTTTTGCTCCCTGTAACTATGGTATTTTTTCCATATCTTGCTCTGATGCTTGTTGTAGTGAAGGATACATAGCAGGACGTGCATAATCACTGTCACTACCACTATCATATTCTAATTCTGAGTGTTCAGGTGTCTGAGCACCTTTTTTGTCTAAGACTATATCCAGTTGCTCTATAAGCACATAATTGTTGTCTATCATGGCCTTAATTCTATCAAAATTTGGGAGGTCAGGGTAAAAACCCCCAAAAGACAACCCATTTCTTTTTATTTGCTTCTCCAGCTTTAGCAACTCCTGGATTCTCAATCTTCTTGTATGAATGTCATCTTCATCCAAGATTTTCCTTGTTGCATCCTCTTCTATGCACTCACAATGCACATTCGTATTAGGGATTGTAGGAGTATATAATTTCCTAACCCCTGCCATGAAACCTTCTGGATCAATGTACCTATAAGGGGCTGCCCCCATTCTGTATTTCTCCAACCATTGACCCACTGCATCAATGACACCCTTGGCAATTGTAAAGTTGAAGATCTTAAATTGCCTAGGGGTTATAGTTCCTTTCTTGTACGGTGCAAAGTGCTCATTATCCGTTAACAATAACTGCCATATGAATTCCATTGTAGCCACTCTTGCAGCACATGATATGGTAATAAATGCGGTGGGTGAATACACCCATATACCCTGATAATGGTATAATTCTCCTCCAAGAAGAAATCACCCCAATTATGTTTTCCAGGCCAACTATCTGTATAATCACAGGGCCTGAGCAGTTGTATAACCTTTAATGGAACTCTTGTCCTTCTTGTTCCCAAACTCTATACAATTGGATACACAATCCAATTCTTAAAAGCACAGTAGTGACACTCCCTAGAAGTGTAATTCCAAACCCTCACCCAAAGTTGGATAGGATTTGGTGCTGACTGGTAGAATATCTGAGGAGTTAAATTATTAACATCCATGATTACAAAATTGAAGTACAAGAGGAGATGCATAAGAACTGAGTAATGTAAAAATTTGGGCTCCTTCTCCTTTGGGTTCTTGATTCTCTTCTGGGTTGCAATGAAACCCTCATGCATTCCATCAATTATGTGCTGTATATAATCATAACTGGTGCTTGAGTGCACCTCTTGTAAGTCTAGCACCATCATCAGGATGCCAGCATTAATTTTCTCTGCATCTCCATCTCTCCCTAGCACTCTACACAGAGCATAAGAGATATACTTAATGTAGAAGTGTAGATCCTTAGAATAATATAGACTTGGCTCAGCCATAGGATCTAAGTACTTTTTCACTTCTTTCAACATGTTTTTCTGCAATAAGCCTTTAGCAAAACCAGGCTTCGAACTATACCTCTTGTCCTGCTTTGTCATGTCAATTTTAGTAGACATGGTGCTAAATAAGCCGAAGGATTGCATGAATGAATTCCTATTCAAAATTAATAGGGAAATGCCATCATCCCTTCTGATGGTCTTTGTCAAAACATCATAGTGATTGGCTATGTCTAAGAATAGGTCTATATCTAGGAAGACATCAGGAACAAGTAACCTGGCTAAACCACAGGTCCAAGGGTTTGATACTGGGATGGGCTTATCAGAATTCTTACAAAAATAATTGAAAAGGGAGAAACCTGTTGTCCCTGGAGTCACAACATCTTGAATGTCTCTATACTCATCAATGAGGACATTAGCATTAGCCTTCCTATTCTATGTTGAACCAGGCAGGAGATAGAGGAATTCATCAGAAAAACTTGCCTTTCCCTTTTTCTCTTCCTCACTTCCTCCACTGGTCGAAACAACACTCACAACCCCGCTCATATTTGCAATACCCTGAATCTCCTACTCATTACTAATATTGAAACAAATCTATCTCAAAGATTAGCTGACCATCCTGTGCACAATTTTTTGAAATTTAGAACTCTTTGATCAACCCTAGAAACACTGCAAACTGAGCAAAATATCTCTTCTTTCTAAAAACTTAACAACTTGGGCTCTAAAAATTGAAAGCATGGTGAATGCATATGAATGCACCATCAACTCCTTATAGCCATCATTTAGAGTACACAGCTCATAATTCAGAAACATCAGTTCTGTCATTAATTTGACATACTGTGAACTTGAATGAAAAACTAGCCGTAGTTCCATGAGGTTGATATGCAATCAAATTTTGAAAGCGAATCCTCAGAACAATCTTACAAATTTCAAAAGAGCTAACATGTCACGTTGTGATTTGCTAACTATCTTACATCTTAGTTACTCTTTTTGCACAGTAATCAAAATACAAGCCTGTGATTGGTTACTGAATGATTCATGCTGTCACATCACAAACTGCCACCATTTTTTATATTTTAGGATCAGGCGACTGCGCAACTGCATATATTCTCTTTGTCACGGGCCTCTATCACTAACCCATGGTTTATCTTGAGACATAGCGACAATACATTCTCTTCCCTTTGGCTGACCCAAGTCACCATCTGGCGATCACGCAACCTTACAGAAGTCGTGCATAGTTAACCTTAACTCTTTATTTTTTCTGAGATCTTGTGATTAACCATTAGTCTTAACCCCTTACGGTTATCTCCTAGTCACAGAGTGTTTTTGTTTCATGTCAAGACTATGCGACCATACCTAGTCACCCGATCACAGAATACAAGTCCTGAGTGTTTAATTTTATCATAATAGGTTATATGTGCCCTTTTTCCTTTTTTGACGACTGCGTGACATACCTTAATCACCAAGTCAGGAGGAATTTTCCCTTCGGGCACTTTTCTTCTCAGACTTTGTCACCACTGTTAGATCCCTTGACCTCTTTATCCTACAACCGTCGCTTAATCACCAAATGTTCTTGCATACCCTTAAATCTTTCTCAGACATCGCGACTGAAGGGAAAGGACTTAGTCTCAAGGTCGCTGAGTCTATTTTCTCCTTCTGGCGACCATGCAATAATCCTTTAACATCCACTCACCTTATGACATATGTCACATAGTCATTTGTTCACTTACTACATAATGGAGAACTGAGTCATCAACTTGGTCTGGCGACAACCCGACTACGCTTTAATGTAAACCTTAGACGGTCAATTGCGATGTCGTGGTCAAAATATATTAACCACTATTCCATCTCGAGACCACGCGACTGAAGGCCTTGCTTAAATTTTAACTTTGGATTCATTTGGCGATAACGCGACATAAGGTAATCATGAAGTCTAAAGACATTTTAATAACTGTTGAGAATTTCCTGTGATCACCCGACTAAGTAGTGGGTCCCTTCTGCATAATGCTTTATGACATAATTATCTTGCGACTTCCCGACATGAAAAAATTGCAGAGTCTCGTAATACGAAAGGAATATACTATTTTTAAATGAGTTCATGCGACAAAAGGAAATTGCCAAGTCAGGAAGACTTATGGAATATTCTTTTTGGAGTAACGCAACAAGGCGATTAGATTAAAACACATGACTTAAGCGGATAGAAAAATTAACATCGAAACAGAACGACATGACCTAGGGTTTATTTTTCAATGTTTAACATTGGAAGACTTAGGGTTTTCAGGGTTTTGTAAATTAAGGTAAGTTCAGACTTGAAAACCTGAAAACTTGACACAGGTAAGGCCAAAAGGAATGAGAGATAGCTGACTTGAAAACACCAAATCGTAGAGAAAAGAATAGGGAACCAGGAAAACTGCCAAAACAAGAAATACAACCAACAAGCCTCAATATTTGCAATAGTCTCAAAGGCATTCTAGGATCATCATTCATCAATAATGCCCTAATCCTAGCAGCGAAACATCCATCAAAATTAATGTAACTTGCCTCCTTGTTTTCCCATGACATGTCTGCATTTCAGATTTGTACTCACATATCCTCATCATCTTTGACCTTTGTCAATTCTATCTCTTTTTCAAAATAATTTTCCCTTTTGTATAGAAACATGTGCATCAGCAGGGAATGTCATCAATTTGGCTAGATTGTTTTTCATGCCAAGAATCAAGAATCAAGAACCTAGAATTAAGGAAAATTATCTCTATTTAGGAGACAAGCATAATTCATTCTCGAAGGTGGTTAATATGCAATTAGATACACAGGGGAGTGAACTGATAGAAGATGCTAAAGAGAAATTGATGAAGATCAACTTCATGCAGTCCTAATCAATCAAGCTGAAGGAGAGCTAAAGTATTCTGCAAACTTTGACAGACACTGAATCACATCATCACAAAGAAAAAAGAATTAAGTACAAAGGAATTGTAGTTTTACATTGATCAGAAAGATATTGTAAGTAAATAGATCTAAAAATTTGCAATTCAGTTGCATTAGAAACAGGTCATTTTGTTTCAGTTTAACCATTGAAGCATTAAGTCTCTTAACAGAGTAGGACTTAACAGTCTTTTGTAATTGAGGTATATCCTAACAGATTAATAGAAGGTTGACTCATGATAGTAGCACCGGTCTTACCTAAATCCTATTGACAGTCTAAGAAGGAGGTTGATTCAAGGATGGTAGTAAGATTTTGTGTAAAGCCTATTGACAGTCATGAGACTGATTCAAGGATGGTAGCGTAGATGCCAGATACTTAGTGACAACCTATGTATTAAAAATCCTCTAACAAGGTCAAACTTTACAGTGTGTTTGTAACCTTTAACAAGGTTGGCTCCTAACAGGGCTCACTTTAGAAGAGTGAAAATTCGGGGTACCAGTCCCAGTGGTTTTTTCCCTTAACAGGGTTTCCACGTTAAAATCCTTGTGTTATGTGTGTATGATTAATTACTTTAGTGTTTTACATTCTACATATGCATTTATTTATTGACTGGTATACTCTGCATATTTACTGAGAATCGGTAAATATAGTTTACTGCTTATCGGCTATCAAGGAGAAACAGGACAGACAAGGTAAACCGATAGACAGTTATTTGTTTCAAATATTTCAAAGGCATGCATCTTGTTGGGACTTAATAATTTGAGAAGTATTGATTGGTGGATTAAAGTTTAAA
>MU224896.1:80101-92198 GCA_018584345.1 Thuja plicata
TAACCTTTAACAGGGTTGGCTCCTAACAGGGCTCACTTCAGAAGAGTGAAAATTTGGGGTACCGGTCCCAGTGGTTTTTTCCCTTAACAGGGTTTCCACGTTAAAATTCTTGTGTTATGTGTGTATGATTAATTACTTTAGTGTTTTACATTCTACATATGCATTTATGGATTGACTGGCATACTCTGCATATTTACTAAGTATCGGTAAATACAATTTACTGCTTATCAGTTATCAAGGAGAAACATGACAAACAGTTATTTGTTTCAAATATTTCAAAGGCATGCATCTTGTTGGGACTTAATAATTTGAGAAGTATTGATTGGTGGATTAAAGTTTAAATTGGATAAACTTTTGAGGCCTCTAATTCACCCCCCTCTCAGTTATTACTAACAATATCCTCATCATCTTTGACCTTTGTCAATTCCATCTATTTTTCAAAATAATTTTCCCCTTTGTATAGAAACATGTGCCTCAGCAGGGAATACCATGTGAAATGTCTCATCACCTTTTTGTCCTGGATGCTATCAATCCTTCATCTATCAAGTTTGCAAGATATGGAGCAAAATAAAAAATTATGGCCAAATGGGGGTGCAAAATTTGTACCATCATGAACATATAGTGGATTGGCATTTCCTTCTCTTCATCATCCCCACAAATCTGACATAAAGCTGTGTATACTCCTCTGGCCTTTGGGGTGCAGTAATCTAACTTGAAAGGTTCCTTGGTTTTTGGCCCTGCCATGATCAAATCCTGATTTTGTTGAAATATTCTTTTAGTGGTCTATTTCTTAGATAATCCTTTTATGCTTGATACACTTATGTGAATTCTTTGAAATCAATTTTATCCATCGGGGTATCCTCTTCACTCAACTTAAATACTTCCCTGATTTCTTCTGCAATTATGCTAACCATGATATGTCCATTCTTATCCCTAACTACCCTAGATATTTTTTCATACTTGTCTACTCTTTGCATAAGCATACCAATATCCATGAAAACCACAGGCACTACTAACTTGCCCAGATCAAATTGCCATACATTGCTATTAGGAGAAAAAGCATTTCTTTGGATGAAAAGTACTTTGAATAAGGCCAAACCAGTCACTCCTATATTAGCATCTCTAGCCCACTGTCCTAGATCATATAAACCCTCACCAATTTTTAAATGTGGACTCTTAGGGACAAGTTCTTTTATTTTTGTAGAATCATTTGTCGACCTAGTTAATTATTGCAATAGGTCATCACATACATTTCTGTCTTTGTAATTTACGTGGCCCTTGAACTCTCTCCTAGGTGGCATCTTGTATTTAGGGTCTTTATAATCTAATGATTCAACAAATTTTTTGATAGAAAATAGTGACTACAAGCCCAAATAATTCTTCAGATTTTAGAATTTAGAAAAAACTTGCATAAAAAATTTACCCATTCCGCAAACAACTTGGAAGCTAAAATGTGATCAATGCAGCTTTCTTTTGCTCCACAAATTTGGCAATTATGATAATCAAGAGTTGAATGATGGAACACCTAGAAATCCCGTCACTCCTAAGAATTAAATTCCTACTATGGAAAGCACATGTTCACCATTACTTCAACTGAGTTCAAACTCTCATGGCTAACGGTTCAAAATTGCTAAAATAACTCCTTTGAATTATGTCTGTCAATCCTGACATCTCTTCTTCACATCGGACAAGTCAAAACAAGTCTTTTACAATATTCATCTTCATCGATATGTGTCATCATGGTGCAATCCCTCAAATCTTAACCTTCAGTCACTTTCCATCTAAGGCTTTGCGCTCACCGTTAGATCTTTCTGAAGATACTAACCCTTTATCTTACTCCATGATGCCAGAGGGTTCCAACACTTAGGACACACATCGTAATGACACATTCCCTTGAAGAATAAAGGTTGATAACTTAATTATCTAGTCTTTACGCCATCTGTCTGATCTTGTATGATCTTTACTATCTTTAACTAATATTTATCACCCACGGCTTTGATCTCATGGGACACGTGGCAGCATGACGCACTGCCTTAATGGTTAAAATCATCTCATCTTTGTTTAGCGGCTTTGTGTCAGCCCTTGGATCTTTCTTAACCTATCATATCTTTACCCAATAGGCTTTATATTAAACATGGTCTTCACCTTTCTTAGACAGACACGCATCACAATGGCACAATCCCTTAAATATTATCTTTCATTCATCTTCTCATTGCAAATTAACACCAACCATCAGATCTTTCCAGAGAAGTTGTGCATTTAGTGAATCTTTGGTAGCCCCGCAAGACCCACTGGAAACCACATGGTAGGATGATGCTTTCCCTTAATGGCTATTTTAAGCACATCTTTATCATAAGGGTTTACGCCAACCGTCAGATCAGATCTAACATATACTTTATTTAACTTAACCTTTTTGTTCATGCTTGGGGCCATTACGGACACGCATCACTACGGCGCAATCCCTTAAAGTTAACTCAACCACATCTTTGCTATGAACATAATACGTGAGCCGTTGGATGAAAAAGCATCTGCAAATATCTTTTGATCTATATATCCACTGTATATGGTACCACCAAAGATACGTGGCATCACAACGTGTTTCCTTGAAGCTTAAAATTTGATCATCTTCTCATTGCGGGAATGCACAAGCTATTGGATGAAAACAAATTAGATCGACAAATAACGATTTAAAAAATCTTGCACTTTGGACATAGGAAATAATAAAAGACCGCAGCGTTAGGATAATCACAAACTTATTGAACGCAAACATCTTTTTAAAAGGACACATGCAAGACATGACTTAAGTGGAAAAAAGTAACACAAAATTATAAACCATTTTGACGCATAGGGTTTTAGGACCAAATTTTACACTTAGGAACATGAAAACAAGGTTTTTGAAGATTTATACAAGACCTAATTTCAAATACACACCATGGAGGAATTGCTTTTGGAAAAAAAATTAACAGACCTAATAGTGGCTCTTTCTGGGGATGAATAACTCATGTAGGTGTTACAAGAATTCATCATCTCCAGGGGAGCAGACCAACCTAGTGGAAAACAAAACTATTCCCTCAATAGGAAAGAAAACTAAACTAAGATAGAAGGAACACACTTGCCAAAACACACTATATCCACAATCCTACTGTTCATGGATAATTAAACTTCAAGAGAAGTATATCTTCAAGAACTATCCATGAACTAGCAGTTCTAAAATGATTCCAGTAAGATCTTTCAATAAATATGAATTGTGTCCATACCTTTCATTGACAATATAGGGTCCTAGCCAAATTGGTTCAAATTTTATATGCTTTCCTTTGTCTTCCAACTTGGCATTCTACATGAGAACATAGTCTCCCACATCAAATTGTCTTGAGACTGCCTTTTTATCATACAAGTTCTTCATCTGCAATTGATGTTTTGCATTCTTCACAGAAGCCTCCCCCTAGCTTCATCTAATTCCACCAGGTCATTAGTCCTCAATTGCATGTCATTATCAATATCATCATCATAAATTTGAACAAACTTATACATCTACAACAGGTTATTTTGGGGCAGTCTTTCTTGGATCCCATAGACCAGATCAAAAGGTGAACATCCTATGGCCTTTTTTGATGTCACCATATCTGCCCAGACTGCCAATAATAATTTTGAATCCTAGGCATTCTTGTTTGTATCCAAAATTCTTTTAATAATCTTGAGGAGGCTCTTATTAGTGGACTCACCTTGGCCATTTCCTTGTGGGTGGTAAGGTGTAGAGTAAGATGTCTAAATACCATATTCAACACAAAAATTGACATACTCCTCAGATTTAAAACACATGACATTGTCTGAGATTATCTTTTCCGGGCATCCAAATCTACTATTTATGTTCCTTAATAAAAAATCAATTACCACTTTACCAGTGGCTCTCTTAGTGGGTACTCTATCTATCCACTTAGTAAAGTAGTCAGTAGCTACAATGATCCATGAAAGTCCTCCACTAGACTTAGTAGCTATCTCTCCTATTAAATCAACACCACATTGCTGAAAAGGGGCTTGAACTTCCACTGGTGTAAGAGGCACATTATGTAATAACTTTATCTTACCATAGAAATGTTGGCAAGCATCATACTTCCTAGCTAGTTGAGGCGTATCCTTGAAGATACTCAACCACCAGAATCCTACACTTAAAATATTATGTGCAATATTTTTTTCCATATAATGGCCACAACACACTCCATTATACAACTCTTGCAGGATCTTGTCTTCTTGTTCTTTGTCAACACATTTCAATAAAATTCCTTTAGAGTTCCTCCACCACAACTCATCTCTGATCAGGGAAAAATGAATTCCTTTTAATTTTAATGTCCTTTTCTTATTCTCATCCATGCCCTATGGACACTTCATTTTTTGCCAATAATAAATAATGTTAGTGTACCAGTCATAATGGTCAAGGTTACATATGAAAGGTCTATTTTCTTCTTCTAGGGTATTGATGTGATTACCATCCAAATTTGTACTAGCCATAAATTTGGTTAAACCCATCCCTCTAACCAACTTAGTGATTTGGATTTATATATTAAACTCCTAAATCTTGTTGATCCATCTACATGTTTTTCCTAACACCTCTTCTTGAGTATAGATGTCCTTAACTACTGTTGAGGGGACATAAGCTACTACAATAACACCTATTAAATAACACGAAAAGCTTTCACAACCTTCACCAATGCATACACCTATTTCTTAGTTATATCATACTTGAACTCTGCAACCTATAATGATTTGCTATTAAAAGGGCAATAGGCTGCTCAAACCCCTCCTCATTTTTCTGCAACAATACAACAACAATAATATGAAAAGATGCAAATGAAAATATTCATGGGCTTTGAATAATCAGGAGTTCTCAGGATAGGGGCATCTTTGATAGCTTTCTTAATCTCTTAAAAAGATTGGGTGGCCTCCCCATCCCATTCAATTTTAGCATCCTTCCTTAACATCTTTGAAATTGGTCTACTTTTCTCAACAAAGTTAGCGACAAATATTCTGAGAAAATCTACCTGTTTGAAGAAGGATTGAATTCCCTTAACATTTCTTGGGATGGGAACTTTGTCAATAGTAGCTACCCTATCTGGGTCAATTTTAAACCCTTCCTTTGAAATAATGTTACCCAATAACTTACCTTTTTTCACTCCAAAAATGTATTTCTTTGGATTGAGAGAAATCCCAAATTCTAAGCCTCTTTAAAAAATCTTTTCCAGGTGATCACAATGTTTTTTTTTCTTCTTTGAATAAGTTGTGAGATCATCCTGCTAGACCTCAAGAAATGTTAGCAGGATGTTTGCGAATGCAACATCCATGGCCCTCTGGAAAGTTGCCCCAACATTCAGTAAACCAAATGGCCTCCTCACACATACATATGTTCCCCATGGTGTGGTAAAAGTAGTCTTAAACTTCTCTGACTCTTTGACCATAATCCACTTATACCTAGAGAATCCATCCATCATGGACATAAGTTAACATCCAGTGACTCTTTGTAGAATATTCTCCATGTTGGGGAGAGCATAGTTGTCTTTTAAGGAAGATATGTTGAAATTTCTCAAATCCACACACAGCCTGATATCCCCATTCTTCTTTCTAATAGGGACTAGATTGGAAAGCCAGGAAGAATTCCTAATGGGTTTGATTATCCCAGCATCTTTCATCTTTTTCAATTCTTGTTCCATCTTGGGCCTGAGGGTGGGATTTATGGGTCTTTTCTTTTTCGTAAAGGGCTTGGCATCTTCCATCAATGGAATTTCATGTTTAAACACTTCCCCATTATATGCCTTTAGGTCATCATATGTCAAAGAAAAGACCCTTTTTGACTTCATTAAAAGATTAGTTAGATCCTCCTTACTTAGGGTGACATTGTTTTACCAATAAATAAGTTCTTAGGAACTTCTTCTGTTCCCACATTAACCTCGTCCAAATCTTCAGATCTATTTACACATGTAATAGAGTATGGTCTATCCTTACTATCAAAGGCCCTCTACAAAACAACTAGTCCCTTTGGAACTTTATTTGACTTTAGATGCAATATTTCCTTCCCATCAATGTTTTTCACATACTTAGTGAAATCTATCTCTTTATTGTCAAGACCTGCCTCACATACAAGAATCTCAAAATATCTTACATCATCATCAAACACTTTCCATCTATCCACATTGTCAGGTATTGAAGGCCTAGTCTGAACTTCTATTTCAGAAATTCTAGCAGAAGTAATATCTTCTGGCCTTAAAGAAATGTTAGCTAAAAAATCTGCCATTTTTTTTGGCTCATATCCATCCAGTCAATACCAAATGCATAAAAACTTTATAACTCATCCCATACTTCATTTCAGTACTACTTTAATCTATGGTTCTTTGATGCATATTTGGATTTGATTTGAGATACGACTAACTCAGAGTCTCCAATAACTTTGATGCATTTGATTCCATGTCTTGTAGATAGTCTCAGACCTATTAGTAGAGCCTCATATTCTGCCACATTATTTGTAGAAGTAAACAATAGAGAAAATGAAAATTTGAAGGTTTTTCGAGAGGGAGATATCAACAAAACTCTAGCACTAGCCCCCTCCCTAGAACTGGAACAATCAAAATACATTATCCATAACTTAGTTTTTTCAAATAAATTACTTACATCTTCTGACAACAATGCAGGTTGTGATTCTCTTGCATCTTGCTTTACCACACTTGATACTACCCCATCTCAGTATTCAAGAAACAATTCATGTTGTTATCATCATGCTCCTCAATCATATGAGGAGTTCTGGTTTCCCTTGATACTTTAATGTTCTCACCATTTATATTGAAGGTGAAAAATGAAAAATCACATTGAATGCTTCATCCCATAGATGAACTCCATTTTCTTGACAATAGCATTCCATATTGGGGGGAATGTCTACAACAAACACACTCATTGTTAGCACTATTTTTGGGAAAGCTCCCAATTTATAAGGCAAAGCCTTAATAGTGCCTATGACAGGAACTTCTCTAGAATCCATAGATTTGCATCTCCCATGTGGTGTGTCCACTTTCAATCACATAGATCTCATGACTTCTACATGAATGATAGTGTTAGATGCCATAGAGTTAATCATGCAGTTTTTTAGCATTTTACAATTTATTGACAATGTCAAAAAAAATGGATGAACAATTTCTGTAGTAGTATTAACAATATTGGTATCCAAGTACATTTGAGGAATCTTTGACACAAGCTCATCAAATTTCTTTGTTTATTTTTCCTTAGTGTGAGACACTTTCTTATTTTTTTGTAGCCCCATAATCTTGGTAGAGCTAACACCATTTACCCATGTCAGAGCCTTTTCTTTTTCTCTCCTATCCTCATCATTTCTAGTAAAGGTACGTTAATAGTTATCTAAGACAAAATTTTCCCCATATCCACAGGGGTGTATTTCATATCAAAAATATCTAATCTTTGAGTTGTGTAATCCACATCTTCTGCTTGAGTAGCTAGTTTTGCTTCATCTTTCTTTTTTTTTGGTCCTCTTTTTTGGAAAGAGGTTTGGGACTTTATGGTGTTTTCACATTTTCTTTATACATATTTGGGTTAGTGGGTTTTTTTCCCTTCTTAATCAAAACCTTATTAGTACCTTCATCCTGTTTCTTCTATTCTTGAAGCCTTTTGGTACTATTTGGGGTATCCTTGACAAAGATACCATCAGGTTTTCCATCTCCATTGCCAACTACTATATTTCTCAAAACATAATTACCCCTTGCTTGTACAACCATATTTGTTGTGATATCAACAATTTCTTCATCAGATGGCCTTCTTAGAACTGGGGTTTCATCACATCCTTCAACATTTCATATCATATTATCAATCTCCCAATCCTGTATGTCAGAATCATCAGGCTGATAATATGTTTCATCATTAACAAGTCAGGAAGTCATAGCAAAACCACTGTCATCATATTCCTCCTCTTCATCTTATTCATTTTCTTCAGTGGCAGAAATTATGGTAGCAATAACACAATACTCTTGATTATGTGGAGACTGAAACATACACACCAGGGATTATCATTGCACATATTTATAGAGGTCTTGTGCAGGGAATCATGATTTTTTTCATCAGAATTGTTCTTTTTTTATGTGGGAGAATAGGTTTCCCATCTTTCTACTAAGTAGTATAAGGATAGTTTTTCATCCTAGGCTATCTGTTAAAATTTCCATAGGAAGGTTTATCATTATTTGAAACCCTATTGTGACTACTCTCTCCATGCTTTAAATTTTTTAAAGAATTTAGAATCAATTTAAGGTTATCATCCTCCTTAGGTTTAGAACTCAAGGGTTTATTTTATTCTTTCTTATTATACCTGGTGGGTTTCCAATCTTCTCTCCTACCCACTTTGGCACAAACTCTTCTATTTGTCTCAATGTTGACTGCTACCTTATATTATTCCCTAATATTTCTAGGGTTCTTATCTCTTAACAAATAACTCATTTTTGTATCAGAAACATTAAGATAGGTAGCAAGACATACCTTATCATCTAGTCTCATCACTTGTAGCAACTTGTGCATTGCCCTTTGAAACCTGATATTGAATTCCACCACTTCTTCATTTGGTTTATTCTTTATGTTGTTGAGCTCATTCAGCATGAACCCTTCATTATTCTTGCCCCCATATTGGTCCATGAAACATTCCTTCATCTCATCCATGGACCCAATACATTCATGGGGCAATCCTCTAAACCAGTCCCTAGCATCCTCAATTAATGATTGCACAAATAATTTCATCATAACATCATCATGTACAATTTAATAGTCATTAACCATATCCATAAAATGTTTCAGAAGTTATTCACATGTTATAACATTATTCCCAGCAAACTTAGGAAGTTTATCCTGAATCCTTTTAGGAATTTCAGTTGGATAACCAGGAATGCCAAGGAAAATAAGTTGTTTGTACCTTTCAGTATAGACAGGAGTTTTTTTAAATGAAATGTTACCTTGAGTACTTGAAGTGGTAGCATTTCCAGAATCAACAGGTGGTGGTAAATTCATTCCTAAATTGAGAGAAAATTTAGGATCAGCACCAGCAGAATGAGGACCAAAGGTTTGCCTAAGAAATTAAATTTTTCTTTTTTCATTTCAAGAGCAGAGGCTTTCAACTCAGCCTTCTCTAATTCCTTGGTTATTATCTCCCTCTCTCTTTTGGCTCTCTCCAACCCAGTATCTGTCTTAACCATGGGATCTACTATACTCCCTTTTCTCACTAGCTCCTTTATTTCAATAGACGCTACCTTTTGTTTATCTTTGTCCTTGGGCTTTGGTATGTCATACAACTATTGAACAATGGGTTCATGTTCAAGTTTCTCAGGTATAATAGTAACATTCATTTCCTCCAAATATTGCAATTGCCTTTTCAACTGGTTAGATTGAATCTGGGCATGTCTGATTCTTTCCTCCTTTTCTCTTTCTCTTTTTTGTCTAAAGGCAATCTTCTCTCGGATCTTCGTTTCCAAATCATCCACCTCTTCAAAAATATCTTCAGAATCCACAAGAGTCATGTCAGAGTCAGAGTTTTCTTCCATGATGTTTCTCTCTCTTCTATGATGATGGGCATGTGGTAATTGTACAAAACTACTCTCCATACCTCTGACCATATGAAAAGATTTTTCATTTTTTAGTTTCACAACTGGGTTTCACCTACATTTGTTTTGTTTAGAATACAAAAACTACAAAAGGTAAATACTAAAGTCATTTATATGGATACTAGACAACTTCTTTATATTTATATGTCTAATGCTCAAATGTAAACCTACATTTAAAACTCCTTATCAATCAAGGATTCAAGAGATATGAATAAATTTTCATGTTATAGATGAGATTGGATGCTTGCAATCTCACAGCTATAGGGTTTAGGGAATCAATTTTCCAAGGATGTTAATTGTCAATGGTGATTGATTTGGCTTGAGTGAAATAGTATAAATAGTCTACAAGAAAATATCTAAGTGAGTAGCTACGCTTGATCATCAGTAGACTTTGTTAGACTGAAATGTTTGCTAGGGTGCATCATTTGAGCATCTCATCATAAAAATTGTTAAATTTTTTGGGTTAGGTATCACTAATACCATTTCTTTATTTATAAATAATTAAACATTTATTGGCTAGGAAAACCTAATATTGAATTCTAGTGTAAGATAAGGCTTTATAGTGTGATAGTTATACTCCATAAGAAATTTAAATATGACCCATTTGATGTGATATGTAATTATGTAATGCTTGTTGATTGTATTTTCTAACACACTCCTACAACCACAATACCAAATCTTGTCTCTAGCTATAGGATCATTGCTTTATATGGTTAGTGGTTCCATTTTTTCTGCAATGACTCTGAAACTCACAAATTCATGCAATATCTCTTCTAATGAAATAAATTCGTTTGAATTCTACTACATTATAATTTGAGATGGAACTCATTATTTTGAGTCTTTTACTTCCATAGTATATGGGAATGGTGGGATGCAGACACGGAAGCTTTAAGAAATAAGGTTATGAAGGCACGAAGAGCCTGAAATGCATCAAATGCTCACACTATTAGTGGTAAACCAAGGCCTCTCTTAAATTGTTCCACTAAAGGTAAAAAATATGATTCTTTACTTATACTTCCATTTTTTGGGGTTATTAATAAGTATTGATATTATCATGGACAAAATAGTGTTACACATTAAAAAACAAAGTGGATAGAGAAATGGCCATGTGTTTAAAGTTCATACAGAATTAGAGTTTAAAATGTAAAAACATAAAGAAAGTTGCACAGTAGTCAAAGCAATAGTGGATGGAGACGAGGAAGATTTAAGTCATCCACTTTATCCCATATATTTACAAGGTTCTTTCAAATTTATGAGAAACTTGATCAAATTTTCTTTACATTCATGTGGCTGATTAGAAAATTGTCTAACCTAACAATGCCTACATACCCTTTCCTTTCCTACTAGTAGTAGCACCCTGCAACCTGTTCAAGACACTATTGAGGAGGAAGGCACACTCCCTGGTTGAAAATATGTTTGTTTTGGGTAAAAGTTCTGGTGATAAGATCTACCTAATGCTAAATAATAGTTGTTTAATTATTTTAGTTCCTTCCTCTTGCATTTCAACTTTGATCTTATTATATTGTATTTGATAACTCATTGAAAAATACAAAATTTGAATTATTCATATTGGCTGGGTTATTATCTATGTAAAGACTTTTTATTCAGATTCCCCGTGTTATATTATATGTGCAAATATTTCATTTTGTTTTAGTTTTGTTTGGGTTATTTGAGTTTGTAGTGGAAACAAAAGAACTATGGATGATGCAGACATTAGTTTGTAAAAATTAGACCTTTAATTTATTTCTATTGTCGTTTGTGATTCGAAAGATTATAATTATTCTTGAAAGGGTGCTAGCACAAATGGAAGAGCATCTAGATTACAAGCAGAGGATGATGGTTTGACTCCATCGTGCCTAATTATGAATAAATCAATAATATTATAATTTATATTTACCAAAATTGGTTTTTTTGAATAGTGAGAAATATTTTAAAATTAATTGTTTTATACTTTCTCTAAAATGAGAAAAGTGATAATATTTTTATTGTCTTAAGAAAGACAAAAATAAAATTGTCTCTCGAGAGACAATAATACCAGTGTTTTATGTTTTTTTTATAAAGACATTTATTTAAGACGCTAGTTTAAGACAGTCACTTAAAGATAATATTTAATACAATACATAAGTTTTATTTTGTCTCAAGTCAAGATAATTTATTTAACAATTGTCTCAAAACCCTCCTCTATGTAGTTGTCACATTGATGATTCATTTCTATTGTTTGAAGTGGATGAGTAGGTTCTCATACATTTGTTATAATTTATTTTATTCTCGCCAGGATGGATGAGATTTTCATCCATTTTGGTGTGGTAAGATATTTTTTCACTTGGTTCTTTATTCGTGTTAGGGATTTTTCTTGTATGAACCACAGTGCTTGAAATGACTACTTGAACACCATGCCTTCTAATACTGATTCAGAGACAAGAAAAGCCTAATTGCTAAGGACTGGATAAGGTCCTTCTTTGTTT
>MU224896.1:94517-145234 GCA_018584345.1 Thuja plicata
ACTAAGAGTTAGTGTTTTACCATATAAACATGAAAAAAGCCCTTTGCACACTGAATGTGGGATATTACAAATACACAGTCTCTCAATTTCTATGGCTTTTCCATCAAAACTTCTCTCTAATGGCACTGAATCTCTGCAAATGAAGGCCATGGTCTTGTTTTAATGCCCAGGGCGCCACTTCCTATGGAGGAAAATCTATAGATTCATTTTCAAAATCCCCACATACTTCAAATATCTCCTTCATTTGCCTATCACAGTCTACTGTGAATGTATTTTGTAATGTAAAGTTGGTCTTTAACATTCCCAAAGTCTGCAAGTTCCCCCCTTTTCTGCTACTGGCATGGCATTCATTCAATGCAAACTTCAAAACAAAACATCTTTTATTCCCCTCTCATTAGTCTGCGCAATCTGCTGGGAATTTGGTTTTACACTTGCAAATTGCATAAGCCTGGGATGTATTCTGTTCAAACAGTTCACACCCCCTCTATATGGTTGTTGCGCTATTTAGTAGTAGAGAAAATACATTAAAACCACCCCCCCTCTACCATTGGCAGTGCAATACTATGTTTGATAGGCTTTCAATCTTTAAAATATCCATTACATTATACCTGCACAGGGTTTTGGGCATATTGAATTGCAATTTATTATGTTTGAAAATAGTTAAAAGTCCCCCTACTGCGTGGCATTCATCATTCACTACTTGCAATGTATTTCTTAAAGAAAATGCCCTCAAACAATGCGTGGAATCCTCCCTCTGTCTGCATAGGTTTTAGTGTTCTTTAATGTCTGCAATCTCCTTTCAAACTACTTGCGCAGACTTCATACTATGTAGGTTACACTTTTAATTTTTGAAAATTGCAAAATACCCCCTCCTCCCATTCTTCTTTGGCAGCGCAGACCACTGAGAATGCAATGTAATTATTAAATGAATGTTTTAAAAAAAAAACAATCTGCAAACATATTAAATATCATCCTCCAATATCTAGCGCAGACATCTTTTTGCAGAAGACTATGCACTTGATGTCTTTGGTCAATCCTCCTCTGGCAATGTAGGCTTCTTTATTGTCTGAGCATTTTCCTCTTGCTTCTCCCCATGTATATTGCACAGACTTCTGACAATGGTGGACAACAAGGTAGTTTGTATTGAGTGTTTTAAAATCTCCAACCATCAATTAACTCTCCATACGTACTATGATTACTATGTAAGAACAACGGTCAATTGGCTTCAAAAAGAAAGACATTCAAGTAGGGATGAGCACTGTTCAATGCCAATTTGCACTTTAATTTGTTATTGATCTACAGATACATTGGCGTTCCTTGATAACGAATATCCCAAAAAGAGAGAGCCGTGAATTGGACTAGATCCAAGATTGACAATTGTAATAAGATCACCAATAATGAGGTTGCACATAGAGTCCCTTATCCGTAGCCACTACTTGCAACCCCAGTCACTTAAAATGATCCACCACACAGGGAGAATGAAGCATTGAACTGGCGGTGATTTAACAACTTTTCACATTTCCGCAAACCTAACACATTTAATGGCAACTGACCCCTGGGGCTGCCTTTGAAAACTGACATAATGATTTGGTCAGACCTTTCCTTCTGATAGGCACATTCTTTGATCTACAAACTATCATTCCCAAAAATGTCATCTCATGACTGTACCTGAGTCGAAAGATATTAACCTTTGAAATTGCCATTTTTATTCTATTCCTGCAAACATACTGTCAAAAAATGATTTTTAATCGTCGTAATTGATTTTAAAAGGCTGACAAATGGATTAATAGGGGGCTCAAATCTGAACTGGAAGTAGTATGTCAGCTTTGCAAGACAATGTAAAAATAAATTTTTCAAAATAATCAACCGGCCAAAAGTTATTCACTGGGAAAGTAGGGCATTTGGATTTTCAGGAAAACACACTTTTTAGAACTGAATACACTTTGTGAAAATTGAAAATGGAGTGAGCCTGGAAACTTGGTCAAACGGATTGGTAGGAGTCTATAAATTTTCAGGTAGGTACACTCCTATGTTTACAATATGAGGGACAAATCAATTATCCAAAATGTTCACCCGGGTATAGACTTTCAAGACCTCAAAGTAGGTCACTTACCAATTCTGAACTTGAATACATAGGAAATCAGAATTAATCACTGTCAGAATGGTTCTTGAAAACTTATCATCTGATTTCATAAAGATCTGCAGACTGAAAAATATGGAGTGTGTGACCACTAGAAGACAGTTCAAAAGGAATTTTCTCAATTGGGTGAACTGGTCAAAAGTTATAATATGTCAAACTGGGCTATTCAAATTTCTAGACAGGCCAAAAACGCAAACAGTTCATGAACAACCAACTTTGGGAAGTATGAAAGCTTATCAAACGGATTTGGAATGACCTGAGGTTTAAAACATAAGCTCTTTGATATGCATGGAACACATTCCCAAAGGGATGGATCAAGAAACTCAACTAGGTGAAAGATACTCAGAAGCAAAGTAGGCTCCGGACAACAAATTGACACATTGGCAAAATGCAGAATTAGGTGACCCCCTCAAAATGACTACTCCCTAAACATGTCAGAATTGGAAATCAGAAGTTGGGACCCACTGCATACATCAAATGAAAGGCATTAAAGCCTCTTCCAAATTTTTATCTTATGAAAATCATCCGAGCACCTTTTTCAATCACTGGCACTGAGCCTTCTCACACAAAATTTCAAGGGTATTCACTTTTGCTTGTTTGAAAATTTTAATATGGTCACTCCAAATTTGTTCCAAATTTAGGAGTACCAACAATTCGTCTCATCTTTTATAAGGATATAAAAATTTTAAATGTATATAGTATATGGAATTTGGGCCTCTAATGATTTTGGAAGTGTAGAAATACCTCATTGTTCCTCGCAATCATTGTGTTGTAGCAATTTGGTGGGATTTATCTGCCAGGTTATATGCCATTGGTTATGGGGAATATATATTACAATACTTTGAAATTGCGGGGGCACCTTATTATCCCTCATAGCCATTGTGATGTATAGATTTGGTCAAATTATCTGCTAGGATATATGACAATGGTTATGAGGAGAATATTGTGTATTTCATATTTTTTTCTCTCGGTTAGAAAGGGCTCATATATAAGTTGTTGATGATAATTATTCAATTGTTTATTGTCATTGATTTTTACACAAATCTAGTGATGTTACACTAATGTCTATACGTAAAATGATTATATTCAATGTATGCCAAGTTCTCTCGGGCATTTAAGAATACCACAGTGGTTTTCTATTCTAACCGAGTTTACTTAGAAATTATAGTAATGGTCGGGCATTCAAGGATTACAATGTTAACTTAGTTTTTCTTTTAGTGTCAGTCGACTAAGAATAGTTTACATTTTCTATTTAATTAGTTATATGCAGCCAAAAGACTTAAGTTTTATTATTTATTTGGAAGGTTATTCAATCTTAATTTACAAGACCTATCATATATATACAAGGTCAAGTTTGGATTGAATGTTGGAAAGTGGAAGTAATACGAAGAAATATATGGAAGAGTCTTATATGAAGAGTGAAGAAGTAATCAGATGGGATTTTTATTAAGGACAGAATATACAGAGCTACAATAGAATATTTGTTCAGAAAGGATCTAGTTTAAAGCCAGAGCAGAGATATGAATAAGAAAAGATAGTTGATCCGACAAACAGGTCAATCTATTGTTAGTCTCTAAAAATTGTAGGAGACGTCCAAATCTCTTTACAGAGTAGACTTAACAGTCTTTCATACATCCTCTCAAAAGGTGACATTTCTACATTGAAGTTTTTGAAGACCTCTAAAAAGGCCACTCCTTACAGGGTGATTAAATCCTCTAACATGGTAACACCTAATAGTGTGTATTGTAACCTTTAACAGGGTTGGCTCCTAATAGGGCTCACTTGAGAAGAGTAAAAAATAGTAACTAGTTGTAATTGCTGGCTTTTCCCAAATTCAGTTTCCACATTAAATCTTGGCTTCATCTATGTACATGTTATTTTATTTATGATTTATGTTTCTACACTTAATCACTAAAGGATCATCACATTTAATATCTTAAGTTTCCTTTGTTAACCAAGTAACAACATAATATCTTTGTTGACCGAGTAACATTGACAAGTTTGATTAAGCCATCTAAGGGACTTGGATTTCTTTTTGTGGTAACTGATTCACCCCTCCCCTCTCAATTACTTAGCTCATTTACAACAATTGGTATCAGATCATTTGGTTCTTTCAGGTAAGGTTTGAAGGCATAAGCTAAAGATCAAAGATGTCTTATAGAAGGGAGATCCCCAAGCTTAACAAAGACAACTTCACTACATGACAACATTTGATGAGGCTACATCTATCTACTATAGGAGATACTGGTTTATGATTCTTGGATCACAAGTATGTGGAACCACCGAGACCTATGTCTATGGATCAAATGGTGGACATGAAGAATCATAACATAATGATGATTGATATAGCTTCTTCACTTAGCTATTCCAAATTTGATAAAGTTAAGGAATTCCCTACTGCCTAGATATGTCGAAGAAACTACATGATGTACATGGAGGATTTGAAAATTTAAAGAGATCCAAAGCATAAAGTCTCAGAGGTCAGTTTGATCAGATGGAAATGAAAGAAGGATAAAACATTACAAAATACAGTGAAAAATCAAGAAAAGTGTCAGTGCCATCAGAGCTTCCAGTGGAACAATTGATACAAAATAGTGTTTAGTAAGTTATTGATAACTTTACTTCATATCTATGCAATTAGAGTTTCAGATTCTCAAGAGCTCAGGTGTAGTAATGATATAACTCTAGACGCATTGGTTGGAAGGCTAACAACTTTTGAGTTGGATAATTTTGACAATTATTCTCCTAATCCTAGCAATTTTGAGTATGCATTCAATGGTAAATTAAACCTTGGTAAGATGGATAGAAACTCAAAAGGAAAACATATTGGCAATGATAGTGATGATGATTTTGATGATAAAGATCTGGAAGTCATTGAACAATTAATTACAAAGAGAGTTGCCAAAGGAAAGTACAAAGGTGAGAGAAATTTCAACAAGTACAAAGGAAAGAAATATTTCAAGAGTTACAAAATTTACAAGGAAAAAGGTAAGAAATCTTGTTATATTGAAAAAGATTCTGATAGTGATGAAGATGAAGATGAAATGGTTTACATTTCTATTAAGGATGAGTCAAACAATGAAGATAATGAAAAGACTGCACTTTACTCTCATATTAGCAAAAGTGACACTTGGATAATTGATAGTGGTTTTTCTCACCACATGACTGGTGATAGAACTAAATTTGAACATCCTGAGCACTATGATGGTGGGAGTGTCCATTTTGGGAATGATAAACCTTGATATGTGAATGGTAAAGGTTGTATTGCTCTAACATAAGGAATCAAATGTGATAATGATTAGTAGGTAGAAGGAATAAGGTGTAATATACTAAGTGTGGCATAGTTGAATGAAAATGGTTTCAAGGTAGAATTCATGAATGGTAAGGCCAAGCTCATGGATGGTAAGGGAAACCTAGCTAGAACTGGTAGGCAAACAAAAGGTAATCTATTCTATCTTGATCTCACTAAAAGTTCATGTTTTATTTCACAAGTAGAAGAAAGGAGGTTATGGCATAAAAGGTTGTGTCATGTTAATTTTCAAAACCTGGTCAACATAAGCAAGAACAAAAAAGTAAGAGGTATTCCTATTCTGAAGAAACCTAAATTGGAAATATGCAAACAATGTCAAATTGGGAAGATGAGCGAAAATTGTTTCAAGAGAAAGAATTACAATACATAAGAATTCTTGGAGTTAGTGCATACTGATCTGTGTGGACCAATTGGAACAAAAAGTTACACAGGTGAGAGTTATTTCATTCTATTTGTTGATGACCATTCGATAATGTTGACTATTATGTTTCTCAAAGAAAAATTAGAAGATTTTTTAGAAGTTTAAGTTGTACCTTGCCTGAGTTGAGAAGGAAATAGGAAATAAACTTAAATTCTTAAGTTATGATAGAGGAGGTGAATTCATTTCCAAAGAGAAAAATGAATTTCGCAATGAAAGAGGAATCCAGTGACAAGTATCTTCCCTAGGTACACCACAGAAAAATGGGATAGCAGAAAGAAGAAACAGATCTATTATGGATTGTGCAAGAACCTTGATGATTGAAAATAATGTGGCAACGAAATACTAGAAGGAGGCTATCAATGCTAAAATTCACACCTTGAAAAAAGTTCAACTCAAGAAAGGTACTGAGAAGACACCTTTTGAATTATGGTCTGGCTATAAACCCAATGTTCATTATTTCATAGTATTTGGAAGTAAATGTTACATCTTTAAGCAAGAAAGAAATGGAATATTTGAGGTAAAAGGTTATGAAGGTATATTCCTAGGTTACTCCTCCAAAAGAAGAGCATATAAATGTTTGAATCTAACTACTCATAACTTTATAGAAAGTGTACATGTAAAGATTGATGATTTTATAGAGAGAAGCGAAGAACATAGAAGTAAAGATCCTGAGGACTAAAGAAACTTTGTGTATTATGAACCTGATACTATACCTAAGACACAAGTAATGGGTATTAGAAACCAACCATGTCAACCATTGAATTTATCAGCACAAAGCTTGTTGCAACCTGTGCAACCCGAGATGCTAACTGAAGAAACCGAGTCAAAGACATAGGGAAACAAATCGTAGATAGAGGTACCTGAGACTGAAACAGAGGCACCTGAGTCTCAAACAATGGAACTCGAGTATCAGTTGGAAGAGAAGAAAATAATGTTTAAACATGGTGAACCAAGTGGAACAAGCCCTGAATAAAAGAGGAAGGAACCTATACTTGCGAAATATGTCAGAAGGCATCATGTACCTGAGAAAATAATTGGAGATCAAAGAGAAGGTATAATGACAAGGAACAAAATTAAAGGTACATGTTTGCTTAGTGAAATTAAACCTAGATCTATGAAAGATGCATTGAATGATGAGTGTTGGATAGAAATCATGAATGAAGAGATTGAGTAGATATAAAAGAACAAAACCTAGACTCTTGTACCTAGACCAAAAAACAAGAATGTGATTGGTACTAAGTGGGTTTTTAGAAACAAGATGAACGAAAAAAGGTGAAGTTTTGAGAACCAAAGAAATATTAGTGTGTAAAGGTTATGCTCAAGAAGATGGTATTGATTATGGAGAAACTTTTTCTTGTGTTGCAAGACTTGAAGGAGTTACAACTCCTTTGGAATACACAACACATAAAGGATTCCAGGTATACCAAATGGATGTAAAATATGCATTCATTAATGGAATCCTAGAAGATGAAGTCTATAATGAGGAACCTAAAGGTTTTGTTGATCCTAACAAAAGGAATATGGTTTGAAAATTGCATAAAGCCTTGTATGGACTGAACCAAGCTACTAGAGCCTAGAATGAAAGATTGCATGGTTACATAATAAGTATTGGATTTCAGAGAACTAATGACAATTGTAGCTTCTACATCAAAGAAGGACCTCAGAACAAGATACTATTAGCAAACATATTTGTTGATGATATACTATTTACTGTACATGATTATTTATGTAAAGCATTCTCCAAAGATATGAGTAAGGAATTTCAGATGTCTATGTTTGGTGAAATCAAATTCTTTGTTGGTTTACAAGTTTATCAGATGAAGGATCATATCTACATTACCCACTCTAAATAGAAATTTGGAATGGAAGATTCCAGACTAGTTGGGATACCTATGTCTACTGGAGATAAGTTGTCTAAGGATGATGACTCAAAGGAGGTAAATCAAACTACCCATAGATCCATGATTGGTAAACTTCAATATATTGTTCACAATAGACTTGATATTGTATTAGCAGCTGGTATTGTTGCAAGGTTTTCAAATAATCATAGAGAAAATCATTTGATGACTATCAAAAGGATTCTGAGATATCTTAAGGGTACTGAAGATTATGGATTATGGTATAAGAAGGGAGGAAATTTTGATTTGAAGAATTTTAATGATGCTAATTGGGAAGAAAGTGTTGATGACAGAAAGAGCACCAGTGGTGTAGCGTTATTTCTTGGTAAGATGTTCATCTCTTGGACCCGAAAGAAATAGAATTGCATCTCTCAGTCTATAGTAGAGGCAGAGTATGTTGCTGTAGCAGTAAATTGTTCAAACACCATATGGTTCAAATAGTTGTTGTTAGGTACGAAGGAGGAAATCAAAGAGCCAATTATTATCTACTGTGACAACACTAATTCTATTAACATCTCAAAGGGCCCTGTAAAGCATACTAAGACTAAGCATATTGCAATAAAGTATCATTTATTGAGAGAATCGGTTCAGGACAAGGAAGTAAGGTTGTAATATATGAATACTAAAGAAAAAATTGTAGGCATATTTACAAAAATGTTACCTAAGGATGGATTCTTGTACCTTAGAGGAAATCTAGGGGTGATTCCCCTAACTGAGGCGCACTAATGGAATGATTAGTGATGCATCAACCGAGCTCAATAAAAAATTTAAGATGTTGATGTAGATTGTTAGAGCTTATTGCATATGAATCAGTACATCAGGTACACTACAATTCATTAGATAGAGTCTTTGGCATAATTGGTTGTCAAAGAGGGAGAGGTTATTGATGTCATTCCAAAGAAACTTTTAAAGGGAAGACTATTAAGGAAGATATTATTGATGACAGAGGGAGAAATTGTATTAAAAATAGAGATTAATGTAAGAGGTAGAAATATGTAGTTCCATGATTGCGAAGACAGAGGGAGTTTTCTGGATGAGGAAAGCTAAAATGTAAACAATTGTTGTTTTATCATTGATGTCAGACCTTAACTTGTGACACTATTTCTATCTATTTAAGTACCATATCTATTGATTAATGAAGAAGAGTTGAAGGCAAGGATAACAAGAAGATGACATGAAATGGTTGAGTTATGGTAAACTACAAGGGTACTTGATCAGTTGGCACATTGGCAAAGTAATGTGTTGTTTATCTATAACACTTAGATAAAGATGTCAGTTTACTGGGAACCGTATATGCCAAGTGAAGTTTGTGTCGATCAAGCACCTGTGTATGCTGAGCATAATTTCTAGTGTAGACCGAGCACTAGTAAAATTACCGGGGAAATTAGTGATGACCGAGTGGAAGAACACAATGTTGGCCGAGCGCCAGTATTTTGGTAAATGTTGAGATTTGAGATCTCTAGCCAATATAATTGAATTTATTGGGATATGTAAAGTTAATTAAGGATAAGCATGAATGGTCCACATTATTTAATGTATAGGTAGCCATAATTAATGCATGGATTCAATATTTAATTTGTGATTGATTTGGAGAAGTAAATTAAATGTAAATGATGGAAAGATATGTTGGATCTAACCTAACCTAAGATCTATGATCTTGATTAAGTGGAAAAGATTTATTTTACCTAGATGAAGAGGTATAAGGTGACCTCGAGGGTTTATTCAAATTGAAATATGTGTGTGCTAAGTGTATGCAAAGAGGATTGCATGGTTAATTGGTTGATTGGCATGATCTAGTGGAGAAGGCTGAGTAGAGAAGAAGAGGATTTTGAAAAGTGATTGCTTGACGGATTTTCCAAGAAGATTTGAAGATAGAAATGAGAATGGAGGGCACTCAATGAATTAGCATAAGAGTTGAATTAGATCTGGATTTGCAAAGTAAGTTGTATGTATCAGATCACACCTCCTGACTACTTTCTAACCATTGTATCAGTCAAAATCCTTTAACTAGGTTGACCTAACTGTCATTGTATAAATCCTTTGAGCAAGGTGACATTCATGTAGAATGTTCTAAGTCCTCTAACAAGGCCACTCCTAACAGGGTGATTAAATCCTTTAACCAAGTCATATTTAGCAGTGTGTTTTGTAACCTTTAACAAGGTTGGCTCCTAGTAGATCTCACTTCAGAAGAGTGACAATTTGGTAGCATGTTACTAATGGTTTTTCCCAAATTGGGTTTCCATGTTAAATCTTGGTGTTAACTTGTGTGAATGTTTATGTCATATTTTAATGATAAGTTTCTGCAAGCCGATTACATTTAAACAGTAAACTGCATATTTATATTGTTGATTCATGTTGTTGCTATCGAGCAGATCTAAGTTGTTTAAAGTTCTATAAAGTTTCCATTGGTACATCTGGACCTATGGATAATTGATTCACCCCCCCTCTCAGTTATTCTAAATTCATTCCAACAATTGGTATCAGAGCTTTGGTCTCTTTAAAATAGTTTGAAGGTACTTGGAGCCAAAGATCAAGACGTATAAAAAGGAGGTACCAAAGTTGAACAAAGATAACTTCCCTGGATGGAAGAGTTTGATGAAATTGCATCTGGCTGGTATTGTTGATGTTGCTAAATGCTATGTTGACCATTATTATGTAGCCCCACTAGCACCTCTCATCGCCAAATAGTTAAAAGAAAAGTAGGAACACAGTCAAGCAATGTTGGAGATCGTAGCATCCCTGAGTTATCTTGAATTTGAAGACATAAAGAATTGTATGAATGCAAAGAAGATGTGGGATACCCTAGCAACCATCTATGGAGGAGATAAAAATGTGCTAAGGGCCAAATCATAAATTTTAAGAGGTAATTTTTATGAAACGAAAATGAAGAAGGAGAAAATATAGTTCAATATTGTGGTAGGATAAAAGAAGTTGTGAATTCTATTAGAGGAGATAATGGAGCTGTTAGCACTTTTCTTGCAATACTTACCTAATGATGATAGTATACCTTGTATACTCAGATGCAACCTCTTTTAGGCAAGAGAAAGGCTAATTTCTAAGGATTGGATAATATCCTTCTTCATTTTTGAGCTCCACAAACTCAGGCAGGTTTTACCTTTTAAAGATTACTGATATCTCAGTCTATGTATTTGGTGGATTGTTTCATTCATTGGGTATGAACCAAAAACCTCACTGTAAAAACTTATAGAACACTTTAGAGATTTTAATGATTAACTTAAAACAAAGTACTATAAGCCAAGCTATGGTTTTGAGAACATAAAAAAATGAGTCAAGGATTTGCATCCTTCTTCCTTTTGATTTTAGGAGGGATAACCTAATGATTCACTCTCTAAAGAATCAACAAAGTGGACACTATCCTATTGACATAAGTCTCTAATAAGTTCAGCTCATATATTTTAGTAACAAGTGTGTTTGAAATAATTTTGAATGTTTTGAAAACTTTAGTGATGATAGATTACCAGACTCAGACCTAGATCAATGCCTATCCTTTGGGTTATAGAGTCAAAAGCTTGGAGTCTCACAGAAAAAAAATACTATAAGCTGCCTTACAACCTACATGCAATTAGGATAAGTTGCCTTACAAATTATCTGATTACCTCTAAAATACTGTATCAAATCCTTAAATACTAATATGCTTCCTGAAACTACTCACAAAACTTAGTTCTTCACATGAAAGAAACTTGCAAGTAATTAGATAGTCACCTTGCGACCAAAGTGCTTCACAGTGCCTTAAAAAATTAAGCATAAAAAAGCATACACAAGAAATAAAGAGACAAGAATAGAGAAGAGTAAAATTGCACCGTATTTTATTGATGTAATCCTTCTTTCATACATGAAAAAGCTTTGAATCTTGAAAGAACACAGACACAAATTTAGAAAGACTGATCCTTTTTCATATATTTCATCCTCTTTATGAAAATACAACTCTCTTCTATATATATGTCTTTAACCATCTTGGAATCCTTTTCAAAAGGATACTACAAGCTTTGGATGGTCTTAGAAAATCTAACCCTAAAACTACAGAAGAGACAAAAAGAAAGAAAGAGAAGAAGCGGTGGAATGACCAAGTCAAAAAGATGGAAACAAATATTTTTTGTTCTTCTCCTGATCTAGCGACTTGAATCTGATAGTATACATAGTAGATGGCAGAAGTTATGTCGAGTTTGGATGACTGTGCTTTTAGATTCACCTACATTCTCCTTTTGCAATAACTGTCCTCTTTATCTTCAATAGTGAGGCACCAAGTAGTCACCCTTACTCATCATCCAAGATTTCATCTTCAACTGCTAGATTCTTTCTCTTAGGTGTAGTCATCAACTCCCATGCTTTCACTTCATCATCTGATGGCCACTTGAAGTCCTGAGTACTCTTTATTTAGACCTTTTGCCTATCCCATCTTGCATCAGTGATATTCTTGACATCTACTAGAAACTTGTTGATGTCAGTTTCTGCCTTGAAAGCTTCATCCAATATCTTATTGAACCCTTTTACATCCACGTCTGTTCTCAAAATAAATGCCTCATCACTAGGCATTTTTATATCAAACTCACCCCTCCAAACATCTAAGTCCTTTACCTGATCATCATCTCCCCTTAAGGAAGGTATGAATCTATTAAAATCATCAGAAAAGAGGCTTAACTTTACCTCAATTTGGTTCAATTTTCCCTTAAAGAATGAGAGAGAAATGTTAACTCTTTTGATCTCATCTTCAACTTCTGTGACTCTTTCTGGAAAATCTGATCTCAGGGCTTGCAAAGATGCTAGCTTCTCAAATAATTGCACCCTAGTAAACCACTTAGTAAAATAGGGGTTTAGGAAAGCCAAATACCCCATCACCTCTATATGCAAAGCTAGAAATTTTTTGTAGGCATTGCGTACAACATCAGTTTTATCTTTTAGGATTTCAATTCTATGTTGTAACACACCTTTCAATGCTCTTAAAGCAATTGCATTTCCTTTCTCTTCCTCAGCTTTTTCCTCAACCACCTCTTCAGACTTTGCTTTGTCTTCAATTTGCAGGGGCTATGGTTGCATAGTTACATACATCACCTCAGGTTTCTCTTCCAGTTCTTTCATCAGTTTCTTTATCATCTAATCCCATTGGTATAGTTGCATTCGACATAATTCTCTATCTTTTGCCAATGCACTAGTCTCTTCTACCAATGTGCTACACTTATCAGACAATTGTTTAGTTTTGTATTCATTCAAGTGAGACCAGTGTGTCATGATTTGGGATATCTCCAAATCCCCTGTATTTTGCATTGTCCACACAATTTGACTGCCCACCATATTCTCCTGAATATTCATCACTTGGGGCTTTCGATCCTTTGGGCACAGGCTCCACATTGCAAAGGCCTAAGACTTTGGGCTATACCCAAATCCATTTATTACATCACCTATCTAAACTTCACTAGCCATCTTGAGGTCTGGATGTTTCCTTATTTGGTTAATTATGAAGGCGGATGCCAAATCCTAGCCCTCAACCAATAGTATTCCACTTCCTAGTACCAATTTCCTGGAATCTTCCGGTGAGATATCCTCATTTTCAGTATCATAAGTTTGCAAAGCCACCAATGCCTCATTATTTATGGTCTCCTTACCATAAAATATCAGTTGAGCTCTTATTTTTTCTTTCTTATACCATCTCAGGAAGTCATTGAACTCCTCAGATTTCACAAAGTTATCATCATTCAAAAATTCTTGTTGATGAATCAATCTTTCATCAACACAAGCCTTAAGAGGCAACTCAACCTCATCATCTAAATCAGGTTGTTGTTTCTTGCCATCCCTAATTTCTTTCCTTAGGTTATGATCATATAATCTATTTCCAGGTACTAAGGCCTTAGCCTTATCTTTCTTCTTATTTTTTCCTTCAGTTGAAGGCTGACCTATCTCTAATTTCTGCCTCTTTGTAGTAGGTTCTTCTATATCATCTGGTTAGGTGACTATTGTCAAATTCACAACGTGGCCCTCTGCTCCTTGCAACTGTGGCACTTCAGTAATGTATTTCTATGGTGAATCATACCTAGTAGGACGTGTATAATCACTTTCACTACTACTATTGTATTCAGACTCTGAATGATCAGGTGTCTAGGCACCTTTTTTGTCAAGAACAGTATCAAGTTGTTCTATGAGCACATAATTGTTGTCTATCATGGCTTTAATCCTGTCAAAATATGGGAGATCAAGGTAAACCCCCCCAAAAGCCATCCCATTTATCTTTATTTGCCTCTCAAGATTTAACAACTCTTGAATCCTCAGTCTTCTTGTCTAAATGTCATCTTCATTCGAGATGATCCTTGTTGCATCTTCCGCTATGCATTTAGAGTGGACATTAGTATTGGGGATTGTAGGAGTATACAATCTTCTTACCCCTTCCATAAAGCCTTCTGGGTCAATACATCTATAAGGGGCTACCCCCATTCTGTATCCTTCCAACCATTGACCCACTACATCAATAGCACCTTTGCCAATTATGAAGTTAAAAATTCTAAATTGCCTAGGGGTCAAAGTCCCCTTCTTATGTGGCACAAAGTGCTCATTGTCTATCAACAATAGCTACCATATAAACTCCATTGCAGCCACTCTTGCTGGTACATAATATGGTAATAGATGAGGTGGGTGAATACACCCATATACCCTGATGACTGTGTAATTCTCTTCGAAGAAGAAATAACCTCAATTATTCTTTCCACCCCACATATTTGTGTATTCACATGGCCTAAGCAGTTGTATAACTTTCAGTGTGATTCTTTTTTTGCTGATCCCCAAACTTTGTACTATTTGATACATGATCCAATTTTGAAAAGCACAATAATCACAGTCCCTATAAGTATAATTCCAAACCCTCACCCAAAATTGGATAGGATTTGGTCCTGCTTGGTAGAACCGTAGAGGGGCCAAATTATCAACATCCATGATTACAAAATTGAAATGTAATAGGAGATGCATGAGAATGGAGTAGTGTAAGAACTTGGGCTCCTTCTCCTTTGGGTCTTTCATCTTCTTCTGTGTCGCAATGAAACCCTCATGAATTTCATCAATGATATGCTGAATATAATCATAACTAGTATTGGAGTGGACCTCTTGTAGGTCCAACACCATCATCAAAATTCCTGCACTAATCTTCTCTACATCACCATCTATCCCCAACACTCTACATAGGGCATAGGGAGCATACTTTATGTAGAAGTGTAAATCCTTGTAATAATATGGGCTGGTCCCAGACATAGGATCCAAATACTTTCTCACTTCTTTTAGCATATGTTTCAGCAATTGGCCTCTAGCAATACCAAGTTTCAAGGTATATCTCTGTTGCTGCTTTTTCATGTCAATTCTAGTAGACATGGTGCTATATAAGCCAAAGGCTTGCATGAATGAATTTTTGTTTAATATTAATAGGGTAGTGCCATCATTCCTTTTGATTGTCTTGTACAAAATATCATAATGACTGGCAAGGTCTAAGAACAAGTCTACATCTACGAAGACATAAGAAATAATTAATCTGGCTAAATCACAGGTCCAAGGGTTTGACACTCGAATAGCCTTATCAAAATTCTTATAAAAAAAATTGAAAAGAGAAAAACCTGTTATTCTTGGAGTAACAACATCTCGAACATCTTGATAATCATCAATAAGCACATTTGCATTTTCTCTTTTGTTTTGAGTTGAACTAGGAAGCAGCCTGAGGAATTCATCTGAAAAATTTAGTTTTCCCTTGGCCTCGTCTTCCACCTTCTCACTTTCTCCACTGGTCGAGGCTACACTGACCGCTCTTCTCATGTTTACAGTGCTTGAATATTTTTTTCTCTACCGATATTGAAACAAATCTAACACTGAGATTCACAGACTACCCTATGCACAATTCTCTGGAAACAATGAATTTTTAAACCATAGAAAACCCTGCAATTCTCTGAATTTTTACTCTGTCAGACAACTCAACTCTTCACATTTTGGAATTCTAAAAGCAAGGTGAATGCAAATGAAAATACCATCATCTCCTTATAATAACCATTTGAAGTAAAAAACTCATGATTTTCAAAACATCAATTCTGTCTTTAATTCAATATACTACAAATATGATTGAAAACCTAGCTGTACTTTCCTAAGTGTGACAGGAAAATCAAATTCATAAAACTGAATCCTTGGAAAAGCCTTATAAAATTCAAATGAGCTGACATGTCTTCCTGGGATTGGCCAACTGTCATACATCTCAGCTACCATTTTCTGCACAGTAATCAAAATCTTAGCCTCTGATTGGTCGATGAAGGATTCATACTGACATATTTGATATTGCCACCTTTTCACAAAATTTGGTATTAAGCAACCACACAAGTGCACATAATTTCTCTATCGCTAATCCCAATCCTTAACCCATGATTTCTCTGGAGACATAGCGACCACACAACTTTCCTTACCTTTGCTAACCACAGTCATCATTTGGTGATCACGCGACAATGAGAAAATCAAAGTCGCCAGTGGTTATCATTAACCTACATTCTTTTATGAGACTACATGACTAACTGTCATTGTTAACCTTCGCAGTTATTTCTTAGTCACCAAATTTCATCTTTCTTTTGCTAGACTGCACGACTGCCCTTAGTCACCCGATCGCAAAATGCAAATACTGAGTGCCAAAACTTCTTGAGACATCGCGACAAGGCATCCTGCCCTTTAATTTATTTGACGACCTCACAACATACCCTTAGCTATTGGGTCGTGAGGAATTTTCTCCTTAGGCTCTTTTATTCTCAGACTTGGCCACTACTGTAGGATCTTTTAATGACATTATCTGACGGTTGTTGCTTAATCGCCAAATAATTACTCATACCCTTAAAACCTTTTGTGACTTTGTGACAAACAGAAACTCTTAGTCAGTCTCGTAGTCGCTGAATAAAATTTTACCTTTAAGCGATCACTTTAAAGTCCACTTACCTCCTAACACATGTCTTATCTTGATTAAAAGCTGAGTTATCTTGCAACAACCTGACTGTGCTCTATCCAAAACCGCAAGAGGTTAGTCGCATAGTCTCGGAAGATTTGACTTAACTGGCATCTTTTATGGATACTGTGTGACTAAATCTTTTGTATCACACTTAACCTCAGACTTATTTAGCGATCGTACGACATAAAGAAATTGTAATGTCTTGTAATAAACCCTTGACTGCTAAAAACTTCTTGCGACCTCCCGACCTGTCTATGGGCCCCTTGATATATTGCTAGCCTGTTCAATGATTCTATGACTATGCGACACAAAGAGATCGCAATGTCTTGGAAAGAAAAAGGAATATTCTAATGTTGCATGAGACAACATGACAAAGGCTAATCACTAAGTCTGGGATAAAAAGGAATATGCCATTTTAATTTATGCGACTAAGCGATTAGAATGCAACTCATGACTTAAGTGAGGCAAAAAGGTAACTAAGAAACATAAATGAATAGGACCCAAGGGTTTCTTTTCAAATTTGAACATTGAATAAGAGCTAGGGTTGCAAGTCTTTGGGACATTTTCACAGGTTTAAACTTGACAACCTAAAACTTTAACAGGGAAAAGCATGAAAACTAAGGAACTTCTAAATTAAACACAAGAATGAGAGGGAAGAGAACAAGGCTGAGGGAAAGAATCCAAAACTTGGAATACAACCAACAGTGGCTCTGATTAGGATTGGCTAAACATGGTTTATGACAAAAAACCACAGAATCTCTGGTTGCAGACCACCACAAAAACGGAGCAGAACACCAAAAATAAGAGGAAAATATTTACAGAACTTACAAATAGGGAAAGGAAAGACTATACATATGATACATATTCACATATGTACTGCAATGATTTTCACTTGAAAAAAGGTTTCAAAAATTGCCCATGCACAGGCAACTCAAAACTTTCTCCGTCCATATTTTTCAACAAATATGAGTTTTTGCCAAAATGTTCTGAGATTATATAAGGACCTAGCCATAACGACTCAAATTTATTATGCTTACTTCTGTCTTCTACCCTTGCATTCCATTGGAGAACTAAGTCGCCAGCCTAAAACTTTCTGTTAGTAGCCCTTTTATCAAACAAATACTTCATTTTTTGTTGTAACCTTATATTCTCAGTTTGACTATTTCTCCTCGTTTCATCTAATTCTATCAGCTGTATCATTTTGTCTTGCATTGGGTCAGATATATCTAAATGTTCCTCTTGTATGAACTGGTAAACAGGTAATAAATTATTCATTGGCAACCTTTCTTGTAAACCATATAGAAATTCGAAAGTGGACTTACCAGTTGCCTTCTTGATTTTTATCCTATCAGCCCAAAGAGCTAATCTCAGCTTTGTATGCCATGTTTTCTTATTTTGTTTCAAAGTCCTCTTTAGTATCTTCAATATGTTTTTGTTGCTAGACTCAGCTTGTCCATTAGCCTGTGGGTGATATGGGGATGAGTATGATATTGTAATCCCATATCTTTCACAGAAGCTCATCATTTCTTCTGATCTAAAACTCATAGCATTATCCATCACTAATTTACTAGGCACACCAAACCTGGTTAAAATGTTATCCATGAGAAACTCAGTAACCACTTTGCTTGTCACTTTCCTGGTAGGGATAGCCTTAATCCATTTAGTAAAGTAATCAGTGGCCACCAATATCCAGCTATGTCCTACACTAGATTTCTCTTGAAATTCTCCAATAAAATCATTCCCCCACATAGCAAAAGGAGCCTCGGTGCTCACTAGATTCAGCAATAGAGAACCTAGAAATTTTAATTTGTTGGAAAACCTCTGACAGGGTTGACATTTCCTAACATGAGTATATGTGTCCTTGAACACAGTAGGCCAATAATATCCTGACCTCAAAATATTATGGGCAGTGGTCTTAGCACAAAAGTGACCTCCACATTCCCCTTCATGCATCTTAGTCAAAACCATCTCAGCTTGGTATTTGTCAAGGCATAACAATAGTATACCATTCTTATCTTTCCAAAACAAATCTCCCTAGATCAAAATATACCTTTGAGTTTGTAACTTCAAACTCCTCTTTTGATTTTCAGATAAATGATCAAGGAACCTAGCACTTTTGAGAAAGAAAACAATATCAGCATAATATGGTTGCCTTTCTATACTAGTAATAGCTTGGTCATATATTTTTGTCTGGTTCAACTGCACTAAATCTAGATTCTCTTCTATCATAAGTTTTTCCAGGCCTTGTCCTCCTATTAGTTTGGTGATATTGATTTCAATATTGAACTCCTGGATTCTTGTAATCCATTTACATCTCTTACCAATAACCTCTGACTATGTAAGGATATCTTTTACTGTTGAATGAGGAACATAGGCCTGCACCTTAGCAAAAACCAAGTAAGGCCTAAAATATTTTACATCCTTTACCAATGCATAAGCCTACTTTTCCATTATTTCATAGTTAAGCTCTGCAGCCTACAGAGATCTACTGTAAAAAGCTATGGGATGTTCAAATCCATGTTCATCCTTTTGAAGCAATATGGCAGCAATTGTATGAAATGAGGCAAATGAAAACAAAGAGAAAGGCTTAGTGTAATCTGGAGATTTCAAAATTGGATCCTCTTGTACTGCCTCTTTAATTCTCTCAAATGCTTTCTGAGCTTCCTCATTCCAAACAAACTTAGCATCTTTCTTTAGCAATTTTACAATGGGCTTAACAATTTCTACAAAATTGACTATAAACCTTCTAACAAAATTTATCTTCCCTAATAAGGACTGAACACTCTTTAAATTTTTTTGAGCAATTACCCTTTGAATTGCTTGTACTCTCTCAGGGTCTATCCTTACCCCTTCTCTGGATACTATATGTCCCAGCAACTTTCCCTTTTTGACTGCAAAGTGACACTTCTTAGGGTTCAATGAAACACCATATTCCAATGCTTTATTAAAAATCTTTCCCAGATTGTCACAATGATCAATAGCCTTCTTGGAATATGCAGTCAAGTCATCTTGATAAATGACCATGAATAGATCTATAAAATCCTTAAAAGAAACATCCATGGCCCTTTGAAAAGTTGCTCCTGCATTTATTAATCCAAAAGGCATTCTGATATACACATATGTTCCCCAAGGAGTAGTAAATGCAGTTTTATACTACTCTGTTTCTTTAACTAAAACCTGGTTGTAACCTGAAAAACCATCCATCATGGATAACAATTCACAACTAGTCACCTTATGCAACATTGCTTCCATATTTGGCAGTGAATAGTTATCTTTCAATGAAGCAATATTGAGGTTCCTGAAATCAACACATAGTCTAATGTCACCATTTTTCTTCCTAAATGGCAGTAGATTTGATACCCACGTTGAATGTCTAATAGGCTAGATTATCCCTGCATCCTTGATTTTCATCAACTCTTGCTGCATCTTGGGAGCCAACAAGGGGTTAATAGGTCTTTGTTTCTGCCTGAATGGCCTGACATCTGACTTCAAAGGAATTTCATGTTGAAAAAGGTCTTCTCTATATGCTTTCAAGTCATCATACGACCAAGCAAAGACATGTTTGTATTTTCTCAGTAGCTTGATTAAATTTTTTCTTACATGAGAATCCAAACCTTTTCCAATATAAACTATTTGAGGATTATTTTCAGATCCTAAGTTTATTTCTTCTAAATCTTCAATATTAGCATTGCTTAACTTGGATGTATCATTTTGCTGAGTTATAAACAATGCCTCAAGTTCAACCAAACCCCTAGGAATATGATTAGAACGTAATTGGACAACTTCATTTCCAAAGATATAATCCTTTCCATCACCATGTTCCAGTAAGGAACAACAATCAATATTTTGGTTCTCATAGTGATCTAAACATTTCATGAACCTTAAAATATCTTGATCATCCTAGAACACCTGCCAGTTGTATATGTTATCTGGAACAACTGGTCTTGTTTTTACTTCAAGTATTGATACTCCATGTAAGGTCAAATCATCATTTTTCATGGCCACATTCGCTAGAAAATCAGCCATAATATTTTTTGACCTCTCTATCCAATTTATATTAAAAGCATCAAACATCTCAATTTGATCCCAAATAGCATGTTTGTACATTTTCAATCTATCATTCTTCACAGCATATTTAGATCTGACCTATGCTACCACCAGCTCAGAGTCACCATAAACCCTTAAACTTTTTATACCATGTTTGGTAGCAATCTCAAGTCCTAAGAATAAAGACTCATACTCTGCAGTATTATTTGTACATTGAAAGTCTAACAGAAATGAGTATTTAAAAGTTGTACCTGATGGAGATATTAACAATACACCTGCCCCTGATCCTTCTTTAGAGAAAGCACCATCAAAGTACATTTTCCATATTCCATCTTCCTGCAAGATTAATTCTCCGCTCAAAGTGTCAGCTCCTTGAATTTTATGTTCATCTTTTTGCATACTAAAATTTTCCATGTCTATGTCAATGCAACAATTCACATGAGTATCCTCATATTTTTCTATCATGTGGGGAGTTTGGCTCTCCCTCAAGATATTTACGTTTTCTCCAGCAATGTTGAAAGTAGCATATGATAAATCATTTTGTATATTACCAACCATTGAAGCACTCCATTTCCTTTATAACAACATGCCATAATGAGGTGGTATGTCAACCACAAGAATGTTCATTGTCATCACTACATCAGGGCAAACTGCTAATCTATAAGGAAAAGCCTCAATAGTTCCAATTACAGGGACCTCTCTAGCATCCATAGCTCTACATCTTCCATGAGGTGTATCAACTTGTAGCTCCATTGCCTTCATGATTTCAACTGGCATAACTGTATTTGAGGCTCCTGAATCAATCATACAATTCTTGAGCAGTTCATCATTAATTATCAATGATAGAAAGAATGGGTCAACAACTTTTGGAGTAGAGGTTGCATTTAGGAATATTTGAGGGATTTCAGATGTCAACATCTCTAACTCATTTCCCCCAGTAGTTGGTTTCTTAGTAGCCTCTACTGGACTCTGAACCTTTATTGTGGGTACACTATTTAATAATGACATTACTCTTTCTTTATGCTCTTTTATCCTCATCATTTCTAGAAATGGAACCTTAACTGTCATCTGGGACAGCCACTAACCCATTTCTACTGGAGTATACCTCAAATCTGAACACTTTTATTTGTCAATAATAGCATCATTTTCCTCATTGTGTTCCTTTTGAACCGACTCGTGAACAACATTTGGCTCTATGGCTTTTGTGACAATCTTGACCTTATGTTTATTTACAGATTCACTAGGTCCGTCCTTTTTTTGAACATACTTAGTGTCTGTCTTATTTTCCTTTATAAAGACACCTGAAGGTTGGCTACTAGTTCTAGCTACCACCTTGTTCCTTAAGTGGTAATTGCTTCTAGCTTTATTCACTAACTCAGCAGTGATTCTAGCCTTCTCTTCATCTGAAGCTTTCCTTATGAGTGGAACATCCTGACCACTTTGAGCATGACATCTTATATTTTCATCAGTTTCATCAGTTTCACTATTAGATAAGATCTATTGGTGATGATTCTCAATCCTTTTTTGTAATACATAGGAATCATGATTCTCCTCCTCACTGTTTGAATCAACATCATGGCATGAAAAGGTATTGGTCATGCTATGATCACAGTGTTCCCCCTCATCCTTTTCCTGTTCCTCACTTGCCCTTAAATCCAAGGAGACAACACAAAAAATAGGATTATGAGGAGCATCACAAGCCTCACACCAAGTCTCCTCATTGCAGAAATGGACATAATTTCTATGTAGGGGGTCTGGAGTTTTATTGTTTGTTTTTTCCCTTTTAGGTGCAACAACAGGCTTTCCATCTTTGAACTGAGTTCCATACGGATGATTTTGCATTCTGTTCTAAGGATTATAAGTAGTACTTTAAGAAGGTCCATTATTCTAAGGAGCCCTATATTCTTTATATTTTGGCTCTTTCAGATTGCTCTTGCTAAACCTTGCATCATCCCTTCTATTTAATTTACTAGACACTCTTCTGTTCATTTCAATATTGACTACTATTTTATAAGCATCAGTAAGAGTTCTGGGGTTTTTATCTCTCAGAGCATATCCCATCTTGGAATCAAAGGCATTTAAATAATTTGCTAGACATACCTCCTCATCTAGCCTTATTTTCTGGAATAATTTGTGCATAGCCCTTTCAAACCTTGTGTTAAACTCAGTAACCTCTTCATTGTAATTTTTCTTGATATTATTAAACTCATTCAATAAAAAGTCTTTATTTGTTTTATCTCCATACTGATATTTAAATAATTCAATCAACTCATCCATAGAAACAATAGAGCCATTAGAAAGGCTTCTAAACCATTCTCTCGCATCCTCAACAAGGGACTAAACAAATAACTTCATTAGTACATATTCATGGGTGATATTCAAGTCATCAACAAAGTCAATGAATTTCCTTAAATGTGTTTCACAAGAAATCACATTATTACCAGCAAACTTTGGGAGCTTTTCTCCTATATCACCCACATCTTTAGGAAAAGCATTAGGGTATCCAGGGATACCAACAAAATCAAATTATTTGTGCCTCTCATTATGTAGTGGTTTCCTTTGAAAACTATCATCCTCTTTGGAAGTAGTATCTTTTCCTCTAAAATTTTTATTATTCTCTGGTCCAGTATAAGAATATTTTGAAGATTGTAAAAAATCTATCTTTTTATTCATGTCAATTATGGAAGCTTCCATTTGTGCCTTTTCCAACATTTTTTCCATGGTTTCTTTTTCAATTCTCAATTTTTCTAAATCAATTTCGAACTTAGACATTTGTTCAACCACAGGCTTCTGAAATTTAGGTTCTTGATCCTTATGTTCACCCATCTTTTGTTTATTCTTATTTATTTGTAAAATGGAAGCTTTATGAGTGAATGGTATGTCTTGGTTCTTCTGAGACCTCTTCATTTCTTTCATAGTTTGGTGTTTTGGAAGTCTTTTTCTATCGTTATCAAAATCCTTATGATTATTCCTTTTCTTTCTCATTTCTCTTTCCTTTTTCATTTGTTGAACTAGGGCAAGTTTCTTCAAAATAAACTTCTCTTCATTGGCTAGCATATCAGAAGGGGCATCTTCTGAATCTAAACTAGGTGTATTAATCTCCTCTCTCTCATTTGAAGTAGAAGTGGCTATGGGTGTGTCTAATACTCTTTTAGCAACCTCCTCATAATCATAAGTATTTCCATCATGAGAGTGCTGAATAGTATTCATATCATTCCTTATATTAACATCTTCACCTTTTAAAGGGGTTTCAACCATATCAACTTAATTTCTCTTTTTCCTCCAAGACACTCCAACCCTTGAAGATGATGGGATTCCTTCATGTAATACCCTCTCTGGATCAGTTCTCACCCTTGACCTAGTATTCATTTTGTAAGACATTTATTTCTTTTGCACTAATCACAGAGATGTTCCTTTTAGAGTCGCCACCCAAAACTTGGGATGCATACTTATCAAGAGAGTACTTTAACAATAACCATAAGTATACTTGTAAACAAGTTTAAAATTTTAAGTACCAGAGATCCTGATTACTTGGGAAAGAGATATTCTTCAGATTCTTAACAAAACTTTTAAAATCTCTAGAATCCCCAGCAGACTCGCCAATTTGTTAGTGCTTTTTCTTGCAATACTTACCTAATGATGACAGTATACCTTGTATACTCAGATGCAACCTCTTTTAAGGAAGAGAAAGGCTAATTTCTAAGGATTGGATAATATCCTTCTTCATTTTTGAGCTCTACAAACTCAGGCAGGTTTTACCTTTTAAAGATTACTGATATCTCAATCTATGTATGTGGTAGATTGTTTCATTCACTGGGTATGAATCAAAAACCTCACTGTAACAACTTATAGAACACTTTAGAGATTTTAATGATTAACTTAAAACAAAGTACTATAAGCTAGGCTATGGTTTTGAGAACATAAACAAATGAGTCAAGGATTTGCATCCTTCTTCCTTTTTATTTTAGGAGGGATAACCTAATGATTCACTCTCTAAAGAATCAAAAAAGTGGACACTGTCCTGTTGACATAAGTCTCTGATAAGTTCAGCTCATATATTTTAGTAACAAGTGTGTTTGAAATAATTTTGAATGTTTTGAAAACTTTAGTGATGATAGATTACCAGACTCAGACCTAGATCAGTGCCTATCCTTTGGGTTATAGAGTCAAAAGCTTGGAGTCTCACAGAAACAAAATACTATAAGCTGCCTTACAACCTACATGCAATTAGTATAAGTTGCCTTACAAATTATCTGATTACCTCTAAAATATTGTATCAAATCCTTAAATACTGATATGCTTCCTGAAACTACTCACAAAACTTAGTTCTTTACATGAAATAAACTTGCAAGTAATTAGATAGTCACCTTGCGACCAAAATGCTTCAGAGTGCCTTACAATATTAAGCATAAAAAAGCATACATAGGAAATAAAGAGACAAAAATAGGGAAGATTAAAATTGCACCATATTTTATTGATGTAATCCTTCTTTCATACATGAAAAAGCTTTGAAGCTTGAAAGAACACAGACACGGATTTAGAAAGACTGATCCTTTTTCATATATTTCATCCTCTTTATGAAAATACAACTCTCTTCTATATATAGGTCTTTAACCATCTTGGAATCCTTTTCAAAAGGATACTACAAGCTTTGGATGGTCTTAGAAAACCTAAACCTAAAACTACAGAAGAGACAAAAAGAAAGAAAGAGAAGCGGCGGAATGACCAAGTCAAAAATATGGAAACAGATATTCTTTGTTCTTCTCTTGATCTAGCGACTTGAATCTGATAGTATACATAGAAGATGGAAAAATCTATGTCGAGTCTTGATGACCTTACTTTTATATTCACCTACATTCTCCTTTTGCAACAACTGTCCTCTTTATCTTCAATAGTGAGGCACCAAGTAGTCACCCTTACTCATCGTCCAAGATTTCTTCTTCAATTGCTGGCTTCTTTCTCTTAGGTGTAGTCATCAACTCCCATGCTTTTACTTCATCATTTGATGGCCACTTGAAGTCCTGAGTACTCTGTATTTGGAACTTTTGCCTGTCCCATCCTGCATCAGTGATATTCTTGACATCTACTAGAAACTTGTTGATGTCAATTTCTGCCTTGAAATCTTCGTCCAATATCTTATTGAACCCTTCTACATCTACATCTGTTCCTGAAATAAATGCCTCATCACTAGGCATTTTGCTGTCAAACTCAACCCTCCAGGCATCTAAGTCCTTTACCTGATCATCATCTCCCCTTAAGGAAGGTATAAATCTGTTAAAATCATCAGAAAAGAGGCTTAACTTTACCTCAATTTAGTTCAATTTGCCCTTAAAGAATGAGAGAGAAATGTTAACTCTTTTGATCTCATCTTCAACTTCTGTGACTATTTCTGGAAAATCTGATCTTAGGGCTTGCAAAGATGCTAGCTTCTCAAATAATTGCACCCTAGTAGACCACTTAGTAAAATAGGGGTTTAGGATAGCCAAATACCCCATCACCTCTGTATGCAAAGTTGTCAATTTTTTGTAGGCATTGAGTAAAACATTAGTTTTATCTTTTAGGATTTCAATTCTATGTTGTAACACACCTTTCAATGCTCTTAAAGAAATTGCATTTCCTTTCTCTTTCTCAGCTTTTTCCTCAACCAGCTCTTTAGACTTTGCTTTGTCTTCAATTTGCAGGGGCTATGGTTGCATAGGTACATACATCACCTCAGGTTTCTCTTCCAATTATTTCATCAGTTTCTTTATCATCTGATCCCATTGGTATAGTTGCATTCAACATAATTCTCTATCTTTTGCCAATGCACTGGTCTCTTCTACCAATGTGCTACACTTATCAGACAATTGTTTAGTTTTATCTTCATTCAAGTGAGCCCAGTGTGTGATGATTTGGGATATCTCCAAATCCCCTGTATTTTGCATTGTCCACACCATTTGACTTCCCACCATATTCTCCTGAATATTCATCACTTGGGGCTTTTGATCCTTTGGGCATAGGCTCCACAGTGCAAAGGCCTGAGACTTTGAGCTATACCCAAATCCTTTTATTACATCACCCATCTGAACTTCACAAGCCATCTTGAGGTCTAGCTATTTCCTTATTTGGTCAATTATAAAGGCGGATGCTAAATCCCAGCCCTCGGCCAATAGTATTCCACTCCCTAGTACCAATTTCCTGGCATGTTCTTGTGAGATATCCTCATTTTCAAGATCATAAGTTTGTGAAGCCACCAATGCCTCATTAGTTATGGTCTCCTTACCGTCAATTGTTAGTTGAGCTCTTATTTGTTCTTTCTTATACCATCTCAGGAAGTCTTTGAACTCCTCAATTTTCACAAAGTTATCATCATTCAAAAATTCTTGTTGATGAATCAATCTTTCATCAACACAAGCCGTAAGAGGAAACTCAACCTCATAATCTAAATCAGGTTGTTGTTTCTTGCCCTCCCTAATTTCTTTCGTTAGGTTATGATCATATAACCTATTGCCAGGTACTAAGGCCTTAGCCTTATCTTTCTTCTTATTTTTCCCTTCAGTTGAAGGCTGACCTATCTCTAATTTTTTCCTCTTTGTAGTAGGTTCTTCTATATCATCTGGTTGGGTGACTATTGTCAAATCCACAACGTGGCCCTCTGCTCCTTGCAGCTGTGGAACTTCAACAATGTCTTGCTATGGTGGAGCATACCTAGTAGGACGTGCATAATCACTGTCACTACTACTGTTGTATTCAGACTCTGAATGATCAGGTGTCTAGGCACCTTTTTTGTCAAGAACAGTATCAAGTTGTTCTATGAGCACATAATAGTTGTCTATCATTGCTTTGGTCCTATCAAAATATGGGAGATCAGGGTAAAACCCCCCAAAAGCCATCCCATTTCTCTTTATTTGCCTCTTAATATTTAAAAACTCTTGAATCCTCAGTCTTCTTGTCTGAATATCATCTTCATCCAACATGTTCCTTGTTGCATCTTCCTCTATGCATTCACAGTGGACATTAGTATTGGGGATTGTAGGAGTATACAATCTTCTTACCCCTTCCATAAAGCCTTCTGGGTCAATATATCTATAAGGGGCTACCCCCATTCTGTATCCTTCCAACCATTGACCCACTGCATCAATAGCACCTTTGCCAATTGTGAAGTTAAAAATTCTAAATTGCCTAGGGGTCAAAGTCCCCTTCTTATGTGGCACAAAATGCTCATTGTCTGTCAACAATAGCTGCCATATAAACTCCATTGCAGCTAGTCTTGCTGGTACATAATATGGTAATAGATGAGGTGGGTGAATACACCCATATACCCTGATTACTGTGTAATTATCTTCCAAGAAGAAATCACCCCAATTATGCTTTCCACCTCACATATCTGTGTATTCACATGGTCTAAGAAGTTGTATAACTTTTAGTGGGATTCTTGTTCTGTTGATCCCCAAACTTTTTACTATTGGATACATGATCTAATTCTGAAAAGCACAATAATCACAGTCCCTAGAAGTATAATTCCAAGCACTCACCCAAAATTGGATAGGATTTCGTCCTGCTTGGTAGAACCTCTGAGGGGCCAAATTATCAACATCCATGATTACAAAATTGAATTGCAATAGGAGATGCATGAGAATGGAGTAGTGTAAGAAAATCGGCTCCTTCTCCTTTGGGTCTTTCATCTTCTTCTATGTCGCAATGAAACCCTCATGCATTTCATCAATGATATGCTGAATATAATCATAACTAGTATTGGAGTGGACCTCTTGTAGGTCCAACACCATCATAAAAATGCCTACACTAATTTTCTCTGCATCACCATCTATCCCCAGCACTCTACATAAGGCATAGGAAGCATATTTGATGTAGAAGTGTAAATCCTTGTAATAATATGGGCTGGTCCCAGACATAGGATCTAAATACTTTCTCACTTCTTTTAGCATATGTTTTAGCAACTGGCCTCTAGCAATACCAGGTTTCAAGGTATATCTCTGTTGTTGCTTTGTAATGTCAATTCTAGTAGACATGGTGCTATATAAGCTGAAGGCTTGCATGAACGAATTTCTGTTTAATATTAATAGGGCAGTGCCATCATTCCTTTTGATTTTCTTGGACAAAATATCATAATCACTGGCCAGGTCTAAGAACAAGTCTACATCTACGAAGACATCAGGAATAATTAATCTTGCTAAACTACAGGTCCAAGGGTTTGACACGTGAATAGCCTTATCAGAATTCTTATAAAAATAATTGAAAAGAGAAAAAACCTGTTGTTCTTGGAGTAACAGCATCTCAAACATCTCGATAATAATCAATAATCACATTGTCATTTCCTCTTTTGTGTTGAGTTGAACAAGGAAGTAGCTTGAGGAATTCATCTGAAAAATTTAATTTTCCCTTGGCCTCGTCTTCCACCTTCTCACTTTCACCACTGGTCGAGGCTACACTAACCTCTCTACTCAAGTTTATAGTTCTTGAATCTCTTTTTATCTACTAATATTGAAACAAATCTAACACTGAGATTCATAGACTGCCCTGTGCACAATTCTCTGGAAACAATGAATTTTTAAACCATAGAAAACCCTGCAATTCTCTGAATTTTTACTCTGTCAAACAACTCAACTCTTCACATTTTGGAATTCTAAAAGCAAGGTGAATGCAAATTAAAATACCATCAACTTCTTATAATAACCGTTCAAAGTACATAGCTCATGATTTTCAGAACATCAATTCTGTCTTTAATTCAATAAACTGTGAACATGATTGAAAACCTAGCCGTAGTTTCTTGAGTGTGACAGGAAAATCAAATTCATAAAACTAAATCCTCGGAAAAACCTTATAAAATTCAAATGAGCTGACATGTCTTCTTGGGATTGGCCAAGTGCCATACATCTCAACTACCCTTTTCTGCATAGTAATCAAAATCTCAGCCTCTGATTGGTCGATGAATGATTCATACTGACATATTTGATATTGTCGCCTTTTCACAAAATTTGGTACTAAGCAACCATGTGACTGCACAAAATTTCTCTATCACTAATCCCAATCCTTAACCCATGCTTTATCTGGAGACATAGTGACCACACAACTTTCCTTACCTTTGCTAACCATAGTCATCATTTGGCGATCACGCGACAATGAGAAAATCAAAGTCGCCAGTGGTTATCATTAACCTACATTCTTTTATGAGACTACGCGACTAACTGTCATTGTTAACCTTCACGGTTATTTCTTAGTCTCTAAATGTCATCTTTCTTTTGCTAGACTACGCAACTGCCCTTAGTCACCCGACCACAAAATGAAAATGCTGAGTGCCAAAACTTCTTGAGAATTCGCGACAAGACATCCTACCCTTTAATTTATCTGATGACCTCGCGACATACCCTTAGCCACTGGGTCACAAGGAATTTTCTCCTTAGGCTCTTTTATTCTCAGACTTGGCAACTACCATAGGATCTTTTAATGACTTTATCTGATGGCTGTCGCTTAATCGCCAAATAATTACTCATACCCTTAAAACCTTCTGAGACTTTGCGACAAACCGAAACTCTTAGTCAGTCTCATAGTCACTGAATAAAATTTTACCTTTAAGTGATCACTTTGAAGTCCACTTACCTCCTGACACATGTCTTATCTTGATTAAAAGCTGAGTTATCTAGTGACAACCTGACTGTGCTCTATCCGAAACCGCAAAAGGTTAGTCGCATTGTCTCAAAAGATTTGACTTAAATGGCATCTTTTATGGAGACTGCGTGACTAAATCTTTTGTATCACACTTAACCTCAGACTTATTTAGCGATCGCATGACATAAAGAAATTGCAATGTCTCGTAATAAACCCTTGACTGCTAAAAACTTCTTGCGACCTGCCAACCTGTCTATGGGCCCCTTGATATATTGCTGGCCTTTTCAATGATTCCACGACTATGCAACATAAAGATATCGCAATTTATCAAAAATAAAAAGGAATATTCTGATGTTGCATGAGACAATGCAACAAAGGATAATCGTTAAGTCTGGGATAAAAATGAATATGCCATTTTAAGTTATGCGACTAAGCCATTAGAATGCAACTCATGACTTAAGTGAGGCAAAAAGGTAACTGAGAAACATAAACAAATAGGACCCAAGGGTTTCTTTTCAAATTTGAACATTGAATAAGAGCTAGGGTTTCAAGTCTTTGGGATATTTTCACAGGTTTAGACTTAACCTAGAACTTTAACAGGAAAAAGCATGAAAACTGAGGAACTTCCAAATTAAACACAAGAATGATAGGGAAGAGCGCAAGTCTAAGGGAAAGAAAGCAAAACCTAGAATACAACCAACAGGAGCCATTGATGATAACACCATTATGAGAAAGGTAATGAGGAATTTTCTTCCTATATATACTATTAGAGTCTCTACAATTCAACAGTTGAGATGTACTCCTAATAATAATTTGACTTTTGAATGTCTGGTAGGCAGACTTACTACATTTGAGATGTCAAATTTTGATAACTACACACCACAAGCTATTCAAACTGCATTCAAGTCCCGGTTGGTCCTTAACAAATCAAAGAAAGGAAACAAATGTCTGAACAGTGATAGTGACACTAAAAATTATGATCTGGAAGAACTTGAGGCACTTATGGAAAGAAGACTAACTAGAGGAAAAGGAAAATTCAAAGGTAAACTTCCTATCATTTGTTTTTCATGTAACAAAGTTAATCATATTGATGCTAGATGTCCTGATAATAATGACAAAGATGAAAGAAGACACAACAAGTACAAAGACAGAAAGGATGGCTGAGAATTCAGAAAGTATAAGGACTACAAAGACAAAGGTAATAAATCTTTCTATATAGCTGAAGAAGCTTCTAATAGTGGATCTAAAAATTCTGATGAAAATGATATAGAAGTTGTGTATGTTGCTATGAAAGATGATTCTGATGATGATGAGAAAAATGCATTAATTTCTTATATGAGTAAAAGGTGACTGTTGGATTATTGACAGTGGTTGTTCACATCACATGACTAGTGATAAAAATAAATTTGAGATCTTAGATCATTGCAAAGGTGGTTATGTTAAATTTGGTAATTCAATGCACCATGTCTTGTAAAAGGAAAAGGATCAATTAGATTGACTGAAAAGATCAAATGTGATAATGTATATTGGGTTGATGATCTTAAATATACTTTATTGAGTATTACACAGCTACATACTTCTGGTTATAGAGTTGAGTTCCATCACAAGAAGGAAAAGATTTTTGATGCCACTGTAGAACTAGTTGGAAGTTGCGAGCAGACAAAAGGTAATGGTACAGGAGCACCCTTAAGGTCTACTAGAAGATATTAACCATTTTGGATTTTAGGTTGGTTTGGATAACCATGCATAAATAAGGACTAAGTATAAATTCCCTAGTATGTGTTTGAGGCATGGTTTAGGTTTGGAAAGATTAGGGTTGTGTTGTTTGAGTCTAGTTGATTCTAGGAGTCTAAGGTCTAGAAGTCAACTCAAAAGTCAAAGAGTTGATGAAAGTCCCAAATTGGGAAGAATTTTAACATTTTGTTGTTTTATAACCATTTGATGCCAATTGGTAAAGTTTAGAACCAATTAGGACACTCAAGTTGTGAAAATGGCAATTTTGACAAAAGTTGTCAAAGTTGTCATGACAACTTTTAAAGTTGTCATGACAACATTTCCTAGATTTTAGGAATAGGCCATTAAGGTGCCCAAATCCCAACCAAATGGTCCAGATAGATGGGATAGGTGTATATAAGGTGAATCCAACCGTAATTTTTTAGTTAGCTTTCAATTTGTACGGACTGATCACAAGGAAGGATCAATTTACAGTGTAAATTTGTGACAAAGCCATTATCCATCACTTCATTGGATTGAATGGACTGAATGAAGGATTGGATAGTATTTGAAATGTAATTTACAAGTTTTTTGTGGAGTTATTTTGGTATTTTATCCTTTCTAGTTAAGCTTTGTTAATTTATTTGTGTTTTGTAAGTTCACTAGCCAGTTTTGGTTGAGTCATGTAAAAGATAGGTTTTCTTGGAGTTCCCATGGTTAAAAATCCATGAACACTTGGAATCCATCAGAGCCTTGTATATACTTTGTAGATATGAAATTTGGAGTGTGTGTGTGCAGGGGAAGTCCAAGAACAACCACGACCTAGGCGACTAGTGAGCATTCTGGCTAGGGTAACTAGATACAATAGTAGCAATGATGATTGTAGAGTGATTGGTATGAGCCAATAAAGAGTGGGGATGTGAGGAGGCATTTGGTACAGAACTTATAGTGAAGGGAAAATCTCAAAGGAGTCCAACTGATCAAAGAAAGAAGACCAAGTTACCAAACGAGCCTACATGTCTCCAAAACCCTTATTTTTAGGGTTTTGGTAGAAATCTAATGTATAGATACCATTAGGATCTGAGACCTAGTAAATATTCAAGGGGAGGAAAAACCTACAAAGAATACCCAATTTTTATTTGGGGTTGTTAAGGGTTTGTGGGAGCAAGAACATATTTTTAGTGTTTTGGAGGGTGAATAGGCATAAAAAGGCTACAAGGCCAAAGAGCTTGATTTTGGGTTTCGATTGGAAAATGGTTGAAGGATCTAGCAAATTGGATCCATTGCAGTGTGATTTGACCTGAGGGGACTAGGAAAGCCTAACTTTAGGAAGTTGACACCATTGGAGTGATAGGAGGCTTGTGAAGCCATGCTTGCAAGAAATCTAAGGAGGAGAGTAAGGAGTTGAGTTTGAAAGTGTGGGAAGTTCCTAGTGAGTTAGAGGATTAGGAAAGAATCCTCTAGTTAGGGTAGAGAGAGAGAAAGACCCTAAGGAAGACCTAGTGAAGGTCTTGGAGAGAGCTAGAGGCTCTAGGAGAGGGACCTCCTCGTAAAATTCATATCAGAGCCATTGAAAGGCTTGGGTGATTGAATTGGTGTATGTCAGATTGGAGTGAGTCAATAGGTGAGTCCACCATGGTGAGCAATGTAGAGCTGGCCAAAGATTAGTCAGAGAAGAAAATTAAGAGTGGGCTTCTTGAAGAGGCAATGGAGGAAATGAAGATCAAAATGGCAGAGGTTGCAGAGAGAGAGCCATCGAACTAAGAGAAGAAGTGCATGGAGGGTTAGATAAAGGTAAATATACATTAGAAGAGGAAGTAGAACTAGAGCCTGATCCTCTTCTACCTAAGGAACCATTCCTTAAAGCACTCAAATCATTGAGTGGGAAGGCTCTAGAAGGAATACTAGTCTTCTCTGGTAAGATGGATACAAAATTGGTTATGGAATGGATTGAAGGGATGGAGAATGAGTTCGAGTGTGATGGGATTATAGAAGCCCAAAAGTTGAAGATACCCAGGTCAAGGCTAAGAGGGAAAGCTCTTACATGGTGGAAGTTATTGTAGGAAAAAAGGGAGAAAGAGGACAAGAAGCCCATAAAAAATTAGAAGACAATGATGGAAATAGTTAAGGAGTATTATCTTCTAGAGGATTATGACATCCAACTACATAAGAAGATGCAAAATCTTAGGCAAAAAGACCTAGATGTGGCAGCCTATACCAAAGAATTCCAAAAAATTTGTCTTAGATCAAGAATTCAGGAGACAAAGAGTATTAAAGTGGAAAGATAACTTAATGGATTAAGGTCAAACATTCAAGAAGAGCTTAGTCTCTTTACCCTAACTTCCATCCATAGTTGGTTTCAAATGGCTTTGAAGGTGGAAGAAAAACTAAAGAAAAGACAAGATTCTAGCACCAGGGGTAGAGGAAAGGGTAGAGAAAATAGAGGTGGCCATAGAGGAGGTTCAAGTGGTAGAGGAAATGACAATAAGGCTCAAGGTGACTCTAGATATGCAGATCAAGGACAAGAGTCAAACAATAGTTGTGGATTCAGCAATAAAGGAAGGGGTTCTTATAGAAGTGGTAGAAGAAGGACATGACATTTTGGAACGGGATCCCATTTCTCTTCCATTAAATGTTATAACTGTGAATAGTTGAGGCACCCTACATACATGTGTCTAGATAAGCCAACATCCTCACAAGGATAAAAGAGGATCAACTATGTCCAAGAGGGGAAAAACACCAAGCATTCAGAGGTCAGCATGGATTCAGAGAAAGGTGAAAGCTTGATGCTTGGAAGGATACTAATTAAAGAAACCACTAAGGATGGACACAAGAAAGGAAGGGCTCTTTTCAGAGTCAAGTGAAAGATAATAGGGAAAGTCTATAAGGTGATCATTGAATCAGGATCCACAGACAATGTTATATCAAAAGGGGCAGTAGAGAAGTTAAAGCTCACTAAAATTCCACATGAATGTCCCTACAAATTCACATGGTTGAATAAGGGCTAGAACATCTTAGTCAATGAATAAGTGTGGGTGGAATTTTCCATTGGGAAGTATCATGACAAGATACTATGTGATGTTTTTCCAATGGATGCTTTCCATCTGTTGCTTGGTAGACCATGGCAGTATGACAAAGATGCAGTCCATAGCGGGAAGGATAACAAGTACACCTTCAAGAAAAATGGGGTCACTTAAAAAATACAATCCATACTAGAGGAGGATACAATAGAGAAGGTAGAATCTAGTGCCATGCTATTAAGTGGAAAAGAATTTCTAAGGGATATGAAGAAAGAAGAATTTGGTTATGCAATTTTGCTAAAGCCAAAGGAGGAGGAGTCTCATGGGAAGACACCTATACCATAGGAGGTAAGAGAACTTCTAGATCAGTTCAAGGACATAATTTTTGAGGGTACACCATCCACCCTTCCACCAATGAGGGAGATAAGTAATCAAATTGAATTCATACTAGGAGCATCTTTGGCAAACAAGGCTGCATACAAGATGACACCAGAGAAAAACAAGGAGATAGCCAGACAAGTACAAGATCTTTTTGACCAAGGGTTGATAAGGAAGAGCATTAGCCCTTGTGTTGTCCCAGTGGTGTTGGATCTTAAGAAGGGAGGTAAGTGGAGTATGTGTATATATTTTTAGGAAATAAATAGAATAACTATCGGATATAGATTTCCAATTCCTAGAATAGAGGATTTGATGGATTGTTTGGGGGGTGCTAAGTACTTCTCTAAAATTGATTTGAAGAGTGGGTACTACCAAATTAGGATGAAAGAGGGTGATGAGTGGAATTATGTATTTAAGACTATAGAGGGGTTGTATGAATGGTTAGTGATGCCCTTTGGGCTTACCAATGCACCAAGCACCTTTATGAGGGTGATGAATGAAGTCTTGAAGGACTATATAGGAGTTTTTGTAGTTTTCTATTTAGATGACATCCTAATATTTAGTAAAAATAAAGAGGATCACATGAAACACTTGGAGTTAGTGTTGAGGAAGTTGTAGGAAGAGGAAATCACCATAAATCTTGAGAAGAGTGAGTTCATGAAAGAAGAGCTTGTCTACCTTGGTTTTGTGGTTTCCAAAGGTGACTTAAACATGGATAAGGAGAAGGTAGATGCCATATTGAACTGGCCTACTCCTAAGATAGGGACTGAAGTTAGGAGCTTCCATGGGGTAGCCCAATTCTATAGGAAGTTAGTTAGGAGATTCACTAATATTTGTGCTCCAGTCCTAGAGACTATAAAAGGAGGGTTGAAAAAAAAAATTGTGTGGACAGAGGCAGCTAATGATGGATTTGAGAGATTAAAGAAAGAAGTGGCTACTCAGCCTATATTTATATTACCAAGTTTTGATAAACCATTCATTGTGGAGTGTGATGCAAGTAGCATTGTAGTGGGAGTTGTCTTAAGTCAGGAAGGCAAGCCTGTGGCCTTTTTCAGTGAAAGTCTAAATGAGGCTAATTCTAGGTATTCTTCCTATGAATTGGAGCTATATGCTCTTGTACAAGCCTTAAAGAAGTGGAGGCATTATATTTTTCCCAAAGATGTTGTTGTCTTCATAGATAACCAAGTAGCGAGTTACATAAACACTCAAGACAAGCTTAGCTTGAGACACATCAAGTGGATGGAGTTCCTACAATCTTCCACCTTTACCATAAAACATAAGAAGGGGGTGAAAAACAAAGTTGTAGATGCCCTTAGTAGGAGACTACTCACCATCCAAGAGATTTATTTGCAAAGCATAGGATTTTAAGGTTTTAAGGACCTATATGAGGGAGATACAGATTTCTCAGAGATACATAAGGTGTGTCAAAATCTTGAGAATCACTTTCATAGTGAGTTTGCAGAGTATACATTGCAGAATGGGTTTCTATTCAAAGGCAAGAAACTATGTGTTCCAAGAGGTTCAATGAGGGGGAACCTTATATGGGGGACACATAATGAAAGCCTAAGTGGACACTTTTGATTGAATAAGACATTGGACAGAGTAGAGAGATTCTATTGGTGGCGAAAGATGCAAAAGGAGGTAAGAAGGTATGTAGAGCAGTGTGGCATATATCAGAAAGCCAAAGGCACTTCATCTAATGCAGGAATTTACCATCCATTACCCAACCCAAGTAGACCTTGGGAGTGTATATGTATGGACTTCATAGTAAGGTTACCTAGAACTCCAACTAGTTTAGACAGTGTATTTGTAATGGTAGATAGGTTTAGTAAAATGAGCCACTTCATACCATGTAAAACAACACATGATGCCAGCCATATTGCCTACTTGTTCTTCAAAGAAGTGGTAAGGATTCATGGCCTACCAATGAGCATTGTTGCAGATAGGGATGTAAAGTTCATGGGTCACTTTTGGAAGACCCTATGGAAGAGGTTAGGTACAAACTTGTCTCATGGATCTTCCTATCATACTTAAACAGATGGGAAGACTAAAGTAATCAACAGGGTACTTGGGAAATTTATTAGATGTTTGACCAAGGAGTATGGACAAGGTTGGGAGCAAGTTATTCCACAGGCAGAATCTGCCTACAATGATAGTACCAATAGAGTTACAGGGAAGAGCCCATTTGAGATAGTGTATGGGGCACATTAAGGGGTGTGATGGAACTCAGAGACCTCAAAGGATATGAGGGAATAAGTGGGCATGCTGATAATTTTTCACAATCAATGAAGGAGGTTCATGAGAAAGTGCAAAAGACCTTGATGGAGGCAAATCAAAAGTTGAAGGCAAAGAAAGATGAGGGGAGAAGAGAATTGTAGTTTGAAGTGGGTGAACTAGTCACGATGTTCCTAAATAAGGCAAGACTACAAAAGGGGATACCCAGCAAGCTACAGATGAAATGAATTGGACCTTGTAAGATATTTGCAAAGTATGGACCTAATGCATACAAGGTAGAGTTTCCCAAGGAGATGTCAATTTCTCCAATCTTCAATGTGAAATATTTGATAAAGTATAAGGGGCCAAATATGGATGAGATGCAGTACAAAATAGAGGTCATTAAGGACATGGTATATTTCAACACTCTGGAACATGACAAACTACAAGTTGAGAAGATATTGGATTCAAACGTGTAAAAGAAAACAAGACATAAGATCTACATGGAGCACCTAGTGAAGTGGAAGAAATAACCAAATTTAGAAGCCACTTGGATAGATGAAAGTGACTACAAGAAAAATGGAATCAGTGAGGAGTTCCTGTCCCCAAAAGTTCCTTAACTTGCCTGTTGTAGGGGGGAGTATGGTGTAGGAGCACCCTTAAGGTCTACTAGAAGATCTTAACCATTTTTTCTTGTAGTTTGGTTTGTCCAACCATTCATAAATAAGTACTAAGTATAAAGTCCCTAGTGTGTGTTTGAGGTATGTTTTAGGTTTGGAAAGATTAGGGTTGTGTTGTTTGAGTCTAGTTGATTCTAGGAGTCTAAGGCCTAGAAGTCAACTCAAAAGTAAAATAGTTGACCAATGTCCCAAAATGAGAATATTTTTAATGTTTTGTTGTTTTCTAACCATTTGAGGTCAATTGGTAAAGTTTTGAACCAATTAGGACACTCAAGTTGTGAAAATGGCAATTTTGACAAAAGTTGTCAAAGTTGTCATGACAACATTTCCTAGATTTTAGGAATTGGCCATTAAGGTACCCAAATCCCAACCAAATGGTCTAGATATATGGGATAGGAGTATATAACATGAATCCAACCCTAATTTTTTAGTTATCTTTCATTTTGTATGGAATGATAACAAGGAAGGATCAATTTATAGTGTAAATTTGTGACACAGCCATCACTCATCACTTTATTGGATTGAATGGACTGAATGAAGGATTGGATAGTGTTTGGAATGTATTTTACAAGCTTTGTGTGGAGTTATTTTGGTATTTTATCCTTTCTAGTTAAGCTTTGTTAATTTATTTGTGTTTTGTAAGTTCACTAGCCAGTTTTGGTCAAGTCATGTAAAAGATAGGTTTTCTCGGAGTTCCTGTGGTTCAAACTCCATGACCACTTGGAATCCATCATAGCCTTGTATATAATATGTAGATATTTCTTTTGGAGCATGTTTGTGTGTGTGTAGGGGAAGTCCAAGAACAACTAGGCCCTAGGCGAGTGGTGAGCATTCTAGCTAGCGTAACTGGATACATCAGTAGTAATGATGATCGTAGAGTGATTGGTATGGGCCAATCAAGAGTGGGGAAGTGAGAAGGAATGTGGTGTAGACCTTCTAGTTGAGGGAGAAGTTGAGATGATTCCAACTGATCAAAGAAAGAAGACCAAGTTACCAAACTAGCCTACATGTCTCCAAAACCCTTATTTTTAGGGGTTTGATAGAAATCTACTGTATGGATACCATTAGGATCTGAGACCTAGTAAATCTTCAAGGGGGGGAAAAAGAAACAAAGAATATTCAATTTTTTTTGGGGGTTGTTAAGGGTTTGTGGGAGCAAGAACATATTTTGAGTGTTTTGGAGGGATAATAGGCCTAAAAAGGCTACAAGGCCAAAGAGCTTGATTTTGGGTCTCGATTGGAAAATGGTTGAAGGATCTAGAAAATTGGATCCGGAGGAGTGTGATTTTACCTGAGGGGATTAGGAAATCCTAACCTTAGGAATTTGACATCATTGGAGTGATAGGATTCTTGTGAAGCCATGCTTGCAAGAAAGCTAAGGAGGAGAGTAAGGAGTTCAGTTTAAAATTGATGGTAAGTTCCTAGTGAGTTAGAGGATTAGGAAAGAATCCTCTAGTTAGGGTAGAGAGAGACCCTAAGGAAGATCCAATGAATTTCTTGGAGAGAGATAGAGGCCCTAGGAGAGGAAACTCCTCATTAGGTAACCTGTTCTATATGGACTTAGCTGATGAGACATGCTTGTTTGCACAATATAATGATGTTTGGTTATGGCATTAGGGGTTGTGTCATGTAAAATTTGATAACTTGGTAAGCATAAGAAAATTGAAAAAGGTTAGAGGGATACCTAAGTTAAAGAAACCTGAAAATGCAATGTGTAAGCAATGTCAGTTGGGAAAAATGACGAAGTCTAGTTTCAAGAGAAAGACTCATACTTCTGAGGAAATTCTGGAATTGGTTCATAGTGACCTTTGTGGTCCCATTGGTAAGAAAATTTATTGTGGAGATAGATATTTCATTCTATTGTTGATGATTACTCTAGAATGACGACTGTTATGTTTCTTAAAGAAAAATATGATGCATTCCATTTATTTAAGTAGTACTTGGCAAAAGTTGAAAAAGAGACAAGTAAAAGTCTGAAATGTTTGAGATATGACCGAGGAGGTGAGTTTATTTCTAATGAGTTTAACATGTTCTACAATGACCGAGGTATAAAATGATAGATGTTCGTGCCTAGGAAACCAACATAGAATGGTATTGTTGAAAGGAGAAATAGATCTATCATGGACTATGCCAGAACACTAATGATGGAGAAAAATGTTACAAAAAAATATTGGAGAGAAGTTGTGTGTACAACAGTCGATACCCTTAATAGAGTACGAGTCAAGAAAGGTACTAATGCTACACCTTATGAGCTATGGTATGGATATGCACCTAATGTAAGATATTTCAAATTTTTTGGAAGTAAATCTTTTAGACTGAAGGATAACAAAAATTGAAAAATTGATGCTAAAGGTGACGAAGGGATATTTCTTGGTTACTCAACTAGATGTAAATCATAAATAAGTGTTTGAATTGTAACACTAACAAAATTGTGGAAAGTGCAAATGTTAGAATTGATGAATATGCAAAAAGAAATGAAGAAAAATGCATACAGGAACTTGAAAGTTACAAATCATTTGTCTATTTGGATGAGGAAGATTCTAATGTATTACTTGAACCTAAGAAAGAGGTTACTGAGCAACAACTAGCACATGTCAAGTCACAAAATGAGGTTGCCAGGAAACAAGAGGTAATTGCCGAGCTATCTAATGGAGATGTTGAGACACATAATCAACCTAAATTAAATGTGAATAATAAATTTGAAGCAAAAAAAGAACCAACTCTAGGAAAGTATGTGAGGAGACACTACAAACCTGGTCAAATCATAGGATTGAAGGATTCTATAGTTATGACAAGAAGTAAGTTGAGATATGGTACATGCTTGTTATGCGATTTTGAGCCTAAAACAATAAAAGATTCTTTATAAAATGAAGAATGGATACAAGCCATGAATGAAGAGATTTAACAAATTGAAAAGAACAAGACTTGTACACTTATACCTAGATCGAATGACAAAAATATAATTGGTACTAAATGGGTATTCAAAAATAAGCTGAATGAACATGGACTAGTAACAAGGAATAAAGGTAGACTAGTATTCAAGGTTTATGAACAAGAGGAAGGAATTGATTATGGAGAAACATTCACCCCAGTTGCAAGGTTGGAAGGAGTCAGAAACTTACTTGCATATGCCACCTACAAAGGTTTTAAATTTTATCAAATGGATGTAAAGTCAACATTTTTGAATGGGATATTAGAAGAAGTGTACACTAAAAAAGATGATGGATTTGTTGACCCATGCAGGAGGAACATGGTTTTTAGACTACACAAGGTAGTATATGGACTGAAGAAAGCACCAAGAGCATGGTATGAGAGATTACACAATTATCTGATAAAGATTGGGTTCACGAGGACCAATGACATAAACAATCTATATTTGAAGATAGAACAAGGTAACGGTACTTTGTTAGCTGAAATTTTTGTTGATGACATTATATTTGCTGGACAAGATGTGTTATGCCAAATATATTCAAAATAGATGGAAACTGAATTTGAGATGTCTATGTTTGGTGAAATCAAATTATTTGTTGGCTTATAAATATATCAAATGAAGAATGGTATCTACATTACTCAATCAAAATATGTCAAGGAGATACTAAAAAATTTTGGCATGGAAGAATCAAAACCAATAAGTACGCCATGGCTACTGGATAGAAGTTTAAAAAAATTGATGATACAAAAGAAGTGAATCAACCCCTTTACAGGTCAATGATTGGAAAGCTGCAATATGTTGTGCATAGTAGACCTGATATTGCTCTAGCTATTGGAATTGTTTCAAGATTTTCTGCCAATCCGAAGGAGCCTCATATGATGGTCTTAAAAATAATTTTGAGATATTTGAAGGGTACAAAGGAATATGGTCTATATTACAAAAAGAGTCACAAGTTTGAACTCAGATTTTACACTGATTCTGATTGGGATAGAAACATGGATGATAGGAAAAGAACCACAAGTTGTGCATTTATTTTTGGAAATAGATTGGTTTCATGGACAAGCAAGAAAAAAAGTGCACCTCACAATCTACAGCTGAAGCAGAATGTGTGGAAGCAGCAGTTAATTGCTATAACATTATGTAGTTGAAGATAGTACTAAAAGGTATGAAAGAGGAGATCACAAAACTAGTTGTTAGATATTGTGATAACATGAGTTCCATTAATGTTTCTAAGAACCCTCTGATGCACTCTAAGACAATGAATATAGCTATCAAGTATCGTTACTTGAGGGAGCTAGTTCAAAACAAGGAAGTGAGACTGGAATATGTGCATACTAAGGAACAGTTGGAAGACATATTTACAAAGCACTAACCAAGGATGCTCATGAGTATTTGCGAGGTAAATTAGGGATGATTCCCATAACTGAGGCTAGTTAGTTCAGAATTGAAGTGTTGCATCAAATTTTTTATTCAAAATATTTGATACATTGATGTACAAGAGTCACACTTTAGCAAGTTGCCTAAGGCTGTGAAATAAAGACAAGGACAAAAATAAAAGAGGATCACTCATAAGAAAGATGACAAGAGTGACATGATATAGAGTTAGAACCAAAGAATTTGCATGATGAAGATGTCAACCTCTTTGGAATTGTTGTCAAAGAGGGAGAATTTACTACTTAGAGAAAAAGGGAGAGACTACTGCAAGAGGGAGTCTATAGATGAACAGAAATAGAAATATTTCAGTGTGACTATAGACACAAAGGGAGAAATGTTTTACAGGATGAGAAGCAGAATGAAGCTAAAGACATTAATGAAGATTTGTTCACATCAAGGAACACAAACAATTTTTTTTGATTGTATGGTAACTATGTTTGTAAAATTATTGTTTTAAAGTTTAGTATTGCCATCAACGCCAAAGAGGGAGATTATTGGAAAGCTGCAATGTAAACAATTGTTGTTTTGTCATTGATGTCAAACCTTAACTAGTGAGAATATTGCTATCTATTTAAGTACCATATCTATTGATTACTGAAGAATATTTGAAGGCAAGGATAACAAGAAGACCAAGTGAAATGGTTGAGTTATGGGAAACTACAAGGGTACTTGATCAGTTGGCACATTGGCAAAGTAATGTGTTGTTTATCTATAACACTTAGATAAAGATGTCAATTTACTCAGAACCGTATATGTCGAGCGAAGTTTGTGTCGACCGAGCACTAGTGTATGCCAAGCATAATTTCTAGTGTTGATTGAGCACAGGTAAAATTACTGGGGAAATCAGTGATGACTGAGTGAAAGAACACAGTATTGGCCAAGTGCCAATATTTTGGTAAATGTTGAGATTTGAGATCTTTGGCTATTATAATTGAATTTATTGGGATATGTAAATTTAACTAAGGATAAGCACAAATGGTCCACATTATTTAATGCATGGTTAATTTTAAATAATACATGGATAAAGAGATTTAATTTTTGATTACTTTAGAGAAGTAAATTAAATGTAAATGATGGAAAGATCCTTTGGATCTAATCTAACCTAAGATCTACGATCCTGATCAAGTGGTGAAGATTTATTTTACCTAGATGAAGAGGTATAAGATAACCTCGAGGGGTTATTTAAATTGAAATATGTGTGTGATAAGTGTATGCAAAGAGGATTGCATGGTTAATTGGCTGATTGGCATGATATAGCAAAGAAGAATGAGTAGAGAACCAGAGGATTGAGAAAGTGATTTCTTGACGGATTTTCCAAGCAGATCTGAATATAGAAATGAGAATGGATGTCACTTAGTAAATTAGCATTAGAGCTAAATTATATCTGGATTTGCAAAGTAATTTGTATGTATCAGATCACACCTGCTGATTACTTTCTAACCATTATATCAGTCAAAATCCTTTAACCAGGTTGACCTAACATTCATTGTATAAATCCTATGAGAAGGTGACATTCAGGTGGAATGTTCTATGTCCTCTAACAACACCACTCCTGACAGGGTGATTAAATCCTTTAACTAGGTCACATTTAACAATGTGTTTTGTAACCATTAACAGGGTTGGCTCCTAACAAAGGTCACTTTATAAGAGTGAAAATTTAGTAGCATGTTACTTGTGTTTTTTCCCAAATTGGGTTTCTACATTAAATCTTGGTGTCAACTTGTGTGAATGTTTATGTTGTATTTTATTGATAAGTTTCTGCAAGTTGATTACATTTGAATAGTAAACTATATATTTATGTTGTTGAATTATGCTGTTGCTACCGAGTAGATATGAGTTGTTTAAAGTTCTATAAAGTTTCAATTGGTACATCTAGACCTATGGATAACTGATTCACCCCCCTCTCAGTTATTCTAAATTCATTCTAACAATATTCACAAAACCGTTACCTAAGGATGCATTCTTGTATCTTAGAGTAAATCTAGGGGTGATTCTCCTAACTGAGGCTCACTAATGGATAAATTAATGATGCATCAACCGAGCTCAAGAACAAATTTAATATATTGATGCAGATTATCAGAGCTTATTGCATATGAATCAGTATAGCAGTTTACATTTTATGTTTATTTGGTTATATGCAGCTGACATACTTAAGTTTAATTATTTATTTGGAATTTTTTTCAAGCCAACTTTACAAGACCTATCATATATATACAAGGTCAAGTTTGGATTGAATGTGTGCAAGTGGAAGTAATAAGAAAAAATATATGAAAGAGTTTCTATATGAAGAGTGAAGGCAAAATCATATGGGATTCTGATTAAGGATAAAACATATAGAGATGCAATAGAATATTTGATCAATAAGGATCTGGTTTAAACCCATAGTAGAGATCTAAATCAGAAAAGACAATTGCTTAGAAAAACAAGTCATTCCATTGTTACTCTCTAACAATTGTAGCACTGATCAAAATCTCTTTATAGAGTAGACTTAACAGTCTTTCATAAATCCTCTCACAAGGTGACATTTCTATGTTGAAGTTATTGAAGACCTCTAACAAGGTCATTCCTTGCAAGGTGATTAAATCCTCTAACTGGAACACACCTAAAAGTTTTTTATTGTAACCTTTAACATGGTTGGCTCCTAACAGGGCTCACTTCCGAATAGTGAAAAATAGTAACTAGTTGCAATTAATGGTTTTTCCCAAATTAGGTTTCCACGTTAAATATTGGCGCCATCTATGTACATGTTATTTGATTTATGCTTTATGTTTCTACACTTCATCACTAAAGGATAATCACAGTTAATATCTTAAGTTTTCTTTGTTAACCGAGTAAGAACAAAATATCTTTGTTGACCAAGTAAACAGTTATAAGTTGATAAAGACATCTAAGGGGCTTGGATTTTTTTTTATGGTAACTGATTCACCTCCCCCCCCCTCTTACTTACTCAACTCATTTCCAACATAAGTATCTTTTATGAAATGTTTAAAATTGATAAGTGTCTATTTTATTTGGTTACAATGGAAGTATGATTTTCTTGTTGCAAAAACTAATGACATTATGCTTTGCTACATCAGTAGGCATTATGCTCTCTAATAATTAGTACAACCTGCAATTCTTATTATGTGAATAGCCAATTATTTTATATTTTTTATATAAAAGAAATGGTGATACAGTTGTGCTAAGGAAAAAGATCAATATCCTAATGTTTTTTGTTCGTATGCTCTGACAAGATAGTGATTCTTGTGATACTTTATTTGTATGCTCTGTCTACAAATTGGGGCTTCGGCATTTACATTTATTTTCTTTTACTAGACTTGCCTAGTGTTTGATTTTAATCTCGTTAATTATGTTATATTATATTTTTTTTAAAATATATCGTGGTCACTAATATTGATCTTAGCAGATTGTTGAGGAAGTGTATATGCAGGGTCTCTATCTCGACTATCTCCTAGTTAAAAATACATGTTACTTAAAATTATTTTGGGCTTCTCGCATTGGCCACTACTATCTAATTTGTTATGTCTCTTCTAGTTTTTGTGTTGGAGTTTTGTATATTTGTAATTAATGGTGGTATCCATGTAAAAGGGATTAACACTTTCCAATCCACAAGATGTTGTGGTTGTTGATATTGTAATCTATTTTTATTCTAATCTTTAATAAGATCTCATTGACACTGGAGGTTTTCTTTCCTCTATTCTTTCCTACTGGTCCACACACTGAATGGACATGTAAAAAAAACATAAATCAATAAAATTTATTTTGGCTCCAACATTTTACCTATAAAAAAACATAGAACTTTTTATATTTACTCTCCTACTATTGCAATCGTTTATAAATGGTAATTTTAAATAGTGATTAAAAATTTAAATTAGACTAATTATAACATAGCACTTTTTCTATTTTTGTGTATATATAAAACTTTTCAGTCTTAAAATTATGAAAGATATTTAATGGCTATTTATCACGTACTATGAGACACTTTTTAGAGACAATTTTATAGGCCACTTGGTTAAGTACTATGTTGATATTGAAAATTTAGTTAAATTAAATATTCGTTGTTTGAATATTTTAGATATTTTCTTCTTAAATGTTTTGAAGTTCATTTAGTAAGTAACATAAATATACATTAAAAATATTAAACCATATCAATGTTTTTTTTTAATTTATTTAAAATTTAATTCATTTTCTTTAGGAATTGTTTTATTTTATTGCACAATGGGTATTTTATTTTAATTATTTTTTTATATTTAAATAATATTAATATTTTTGATAGAAAAAGTAGCAAGAGGGTGTTGGCCCATGGAACAGAGGACTAGTAGCACATTAACATCATATTAATGGAACTAGTCTAATATTAATGTTATTGACTTATGGATTATTTTATTTTATAATTAAATTATTAAAAAGTATTTATTTTATAAAGAGTGTTTTTGTTAAAAGGTTATTTTATTTTATTTATTAGGAGCTTTAAATTATTTTAGTTTGTTATAAAATATATTCTCATTATGTTTAAATTGTATTCTTCTTGTATAGGTACTCATAGTGACAAAAAAAATGTCATTGATTATATGTGAAAAATTTAAAATAATTTAGTTATTTTACTCTCCAAATACTACATAAAAAGTGTAAGATTTTTTTTTCAAATCTTGATTTTATCCTAGAAATAATGTGTTATAAACTCCCTTATATTAGTTTTCATTGCATAACATAACCACAAGTGATTCAAGTCTTATGTTCTCCCATATACATTCTTAAAATATATTATTGTGTGAAATTTGTTAGGAATAATAGTCCACAAGACAACTGAGAGTGAGGGAGGGTGGGTGGTGAATCAGTTGTAATATATTATTAAAATTTAAACTTTATAAATGAAATTTGCAAATGTAAATGATAACACAATAAATTCCAACACCATAACACAATACTTGTTGTCAAGGAAACATTGTTAAAGGTAAAACCCCGATGGGAATTAGCACCCACAAATAATCTACTGAGAGCATAGTATCCATGTTAAAAGATTTAGCCATGTTAGGAGTTTGTTACAACATTACACTACATAGTCCTTGTTAGGAGATAGACCCTGTTAGGAGTCAAAATAAATAGTAGGCTCACTACCCAAAGAAGGTTAAATCCACCCTTAAGGATTCAAAATCCAAACAAGTGTATATAGAAAATATACAATCTAGTGAATTGTCTGATAGCAATTGTCTTTGCTTGGTGAGTTCCAATGAAGTATTCTTCTCATAAACTCTACTCTACACCCAATAGTCAAAAAAGCCTTGCAGACTTCACTTTTTTTACCTTTTTGAATCTTTGTCACACCTTTTCAAAAGAAAAGATCACACATATATACCCTCTTACAATAATTCATTAGGTCGGCCAATTAAACTTTCCTAATATATAAATAATTAATTAGGTTAGCCAATTAAGGATTTCCAATATAAAAATAATTATATAACCCCTTGCTAAGATACACATGGTACCTATATCAAGTAAACATTAAATATAATCCATCACTTATACTTCCTGATCTGCAATCCATGCTAACAATTCATTTTACATGCTACATGTCTGAAGTTGGCCACCAAATAGGTTTTCTCCTGAATACACACCATAGTTGACGTCACCAGTCATAAAAAACAATCGAAATCAATCCATTATTCCAGCATATTTTGGTTTTCCACCAGTAAGATCACTTCATTTGAAATATCTTTACTTTAAAGACATATTGAAAATACAGAGACCTTCTCTATCCAACATCACAATTACAGCCCAGAAACTAGTCTTCACCAAATCAACTGTAACATCCGCAATATGAAACAAAAATCCAAGTGACCTTAGGAATAAGTTCAACACACATCCTTCTAGATAAATACAACTTTGATCATTCTGAATCATTTGTAAAGTGTCTGTACACTTGTGCCAGTCAAGTAACCAGTATATCCTCTCCATAGAAACATATGTTGACATTAGTGGCAAAAAACAAATATAAACAATATGATTAGTAACAAAAATTGATATCATCCAAAAATCTCCCCCTTTGGTATTGATGGAAACATATGGTAAAATCCATATGCATCAACCCAAAATTACTCTCTTAAATACAATCTTCTCAATATTCTCAACACAAATCTCTCAAAACAGTAGGGATTTTCACATAGATTAGTTCCCCCTTTGGCAACAATGGAAAAGGGTGCCATAACTCATCTGTAGTATTCTCTAAGGTGTAGCTTTTTCAAATCTTCATCTCCATCAACTAGGTTCAAGATCACCCAAGTGCACTCCATGGTATTCTCCTGTGATCACTCCCCCTGAGGACTAGATCCAAACATCAAGTCCAGAGAATAATATAGCTTTGAGATCCACTGGACCGATGCATATCTACAGAAATTAATTACCAATGTGAGGGGCCATCACCCCAAGCATACCTCTAAGATATTCAAAAGCATATTTTGGCAAAGGTTTAGTAAATATATCTACTATCTATTCCTTTGTACTAATGTACTCCAATTTAATCTCTTTATCTGCTACCTTTTCCCGCAATAAATGATACTTAATAGAAATATGTTTAGTTTTTGAATGAATTACAAGATTCTTCAACATATTCACTGTGCTAATGTTATCACAATGGATAACCACTGATTCTTAAAAAATTATTCCAATGTCTTTCAGGATTTGTTTCATCCAGACAACTTGTGTATAGTTTATTGTAGCAGCAACATATTCTGACTCAGTGGTAGATTGAGCAATATAGTTCTGCTTCTTGCTCAACCAAGAAACCAATCTTTTCCCAAGGAAAAATGTACCACCACTTGTACTCTTTATCTCATCTAGATTACTTGGCCAATCAACATCATTATAAGCCTACCAAGTAAAATATTCTAATTTTTCATACCACAACCCATATTCTATTGTCCCTTTCAAATATCTAAAGATTCTTTTTATAGTAGCAAAATGTGTCTCTTTCGGATCTGCCTGATATCTAGCGGCACTTCCAACTACATTGGTAATATCTGGTCTAGTGTGAGTTAGATATTGTAGACCTCCAACCATTGATTTGTACTTAGTCTGTACCACACTTTGAGTTTTATCATTATTAGTCAATTTGTTTCCAGTCACCATAGGTGTCCCAACATGTTTACAATCTTCCATTCCAAAAAATTTCAATATTTCCTTAAGATACTTGGTCTGAGATATAAAAAAGTCATTCTTACTCTAATTAATTTGCAAACCAAGAAAAAATCTCATGTCTCAAATCATTGATATCTCAAATTCATTTTCCATTTCTTTAGCAAACTTCCTACTCATCTTATCATTGCCTCCAAAAATGATATCATCAACAAAAAATTCTATTATTAAGATTCCATCTTCATCATTTCTCAAATATAAATTAATGTCTGTATTACCTTTTCTCAAACTAAGACGAAGTAGACATTTTTTTGATCTTGCATACCATGCTCTTGGTGCCTGCTTCAGTCCAGACAGTGCCTTTTTCAGTTTGCAAACCATGTTTTCATCATCTGACAAAGGTAAAAAATCTCGTTGCTCAATGTAAACTTCTTCTTCTAGATCATCATTCAAGAATGTTGACTTCATATCCATCTGATAAACCTTAAAGTCTTTATGTAAAGTATAAGCAAGAAATAATCTCACAACTTCCAATATAGTAACAAGAGAAAAAATTTCTTCATAGTCTATTCCTTCTTTTTGTGAATAGCCTTTACATACCAGTCTAGCCTTGTTTCTTACGATTGTGTTGGAAATATGGATGGAGTAACTAAGAGGGGAGGGGTGAATCAGTTACCACAAAAATAAATCCACAAGTCCCTTGGATGTCTTAAATATATTGTTGTTACTCGGTGAATTAACTTATTATTGTTCTTTAAACATCCACAGTTATTGACAAGCATAAAACAAATAACATAAACACAAGTGACACAAGTAACACTAGATATA
>MU224896.1:151290-165001 GCA_018584345.1 Thuja plicata
TGAATTCGCAACTTGATCTTTCATATATACCCTTTAGGTTATCAAGTCGGCCCAATTACAAGTTACAATAAATAAATATTACATTGGTCGGCTGCATATACAAGTTCCAATTAATAAATATTACACTCGTCGGCTGCATAAACATATTACTGCTGCTCGGTGAACACTGCTGACTCTGCAAAAATCCTTCGGTAACCGACTGAACTCGGTAAGTACTGCGAACTCGGTAAGGACTAACTTTCCTTCACATATTCTTTGATGACCGACTGAACTCGGTAAAGACTAAATTATTTTTTTGACCGAGTGAGCCCGGTAGTAACTAACTTCTCGATATAGTATTCTGGAGTGCTCGGTAGACTCTATAAATAGCTTCTCTTACCGACTGAGCTCGGTAGACTCTGTAAAGTGTCTTGCTGAACATTCTGAGCTCGGTAGACTCTGTCTGATGGCTGATATGAAATTTTTGTAACATCAAGGACAATACACAATTAAACAATTGTTTCCAACAGATTGTTCCTTCCTCATCCATCTTATTTCTGAAAACCCATTTAGTACCAATCACATTTTTGTTCTTAGGTATTGGAACCAATTCCCAAGTATTGTTTTTCTTTATCTGTTCAAGTTCTTCTTCTATAGCTTTAGTCCAAGATTCATCTCTACAAGATTCATCATTAGTCTTTGGTTAAACTTGAGAAATCAAACATATTTCATCTCTAGGTCTAGATCTAGTCATCATACCTTTAGTTTCCTTCACAATGTTATCAAAGTTAACATGAAAAAATATTATGTGCCATAACCAACTATCATCAACCTCTGCAATAAAACAAAAATCTTTAGATGTGTTCAATTCAAATAAATTACCTCTAGATTTAGTACCAAATGTGATCAAGTCTCATGCTTTACTTTTGATAGACAATTTCCCAACAATGAATTTCAATTGATAACCCTTGTCTACTAAATGTCCAACACTCAATAGATTATACTTAATTCCATCAACAAGTAATACATTGTTAGTGTTAGTCTTTTCATTCAAATAAATACATCCAACTCCAATAATTAGCTTAGGATTATTGTCACCAAATCTGACAAAACTACCATCATGTCTCTTCAAACTCACAAACATTTTTTTATCTGCAGTCATATGATGTGAACAACCACTGTCTATAACCCATTCACATTTCTTTTCAACATGGGATACTATGGTGTTTTCTTCATGCATAGGTTCATCATCCTTAATAGAAATAAATCCAATTTCATCATAGTCACCATTGTCATCATCAGATATACTCTCATTAGCATAATAAAATTCATTGTATTTTGAATACCTAGACTTAAAAAACTTAGGTTTGTTCTTTGTACCTCTTGTAGGAAATCCAGATGCAAAATGACCAATCTTGTTACATGGAAAACATTTCAAAGGTAATTTTCCTTTAAATTTACCCTTACCTCTCTTTTCTCTTCTAGCAATTAGTGCCACAACTTCATATAGCTTCCTTTGTTCTTCCTATATATGTTCCCATTCATCAACATAGGCTCCAAGTTCTTCCCTTAGGTCATTACTACTGGTGCTTGCATTTTCAAATAAGGTCTTTTTGTTCTTGTCCATGATTGCCTTGAATGCTGACTCAACTTTAGGTAAAGTGTCTCCCAATTCTACGGCCTCAAATGTAGTTAGCTTTCCAATCAACATCTCTCTCATGAAGTTCAATGTCAAAGGTATAATCTCCTCTATATCTTGTACTTTGGTTCTTTATGTAGGTGTCAAAGATCTGAGTATCTTCACAATCACTTCGTCCTCACCATAAGTACCTCCAGAGTTTCTAATTCCAGTAACCACTTTAGTAATTCTCTATCCATATGCCCTAATGTTCTCATCTTCTCTCATCTTCAGTGATTCCATCTTTGTCTTCCAGTTTTGTAGCTTTTCCTTCTTTGTAAACTTATCCCTAATATATAATGCTTCCAATCTTGTCCAGATCTCATGTGCAGAATCCAAGTCCTTTACTTCAGTGAATTCTCCTTCTAAAAGTGCACTGATCAAAGATTCCCTTGAAGCATACTACATAAAAATAACTTATTCTGATCTTCAATAGCCTTCTCTAATTCATCCATAGTTGCTATCTTTTCATTCATCTTTGGGATCATCCAGTAATCAATTCCCACACATAGAAAATGTGTTCTCATCTTGTTCTGCCAACAGTCAAAGTTTTCAGGATCAAACTTCAGACTATCCTTCCTATAGTAAGTAATCTCTAGGATCACCTCAAGTTGTTAAACTTTCTCTCTAAGGACCACAAGCTCTGATACCAATTGTTAGGAATAATAGTCCACAAGACAATTGAGAGGGGGTGTGAATCACTTGTAATAGATTATTAAAATTTAAACTTTATAAACCAAATCTACAAACGTAAATGATAACACAGTAAATGCCAACACCATAACACAATACTTTTTGTTAAGGAAAACATGTTAAAGGTAAAATGCCAGTGGGAATTAGCACCGAAAAATAATATATTGAGAGTTTAGTATCCCTATTAAAAGATTTATCCCTGTTATGAGCTTGTTACAACATTACAGTACACACTCTATGTTAGGAGACATACCATGTTAGGAGTCAAAAGAAATAGTAGGCTCACTACCTAGGCACACTTCCCAAATAACTTTAAAGCCTATCTCAAGCATTAACAATCTGAACAAGTGTATATAGAAAATATACAATCCAGTGAATTGTCTGATAGCCACTGTCTTTTCTTGGTTAGTTACAATGAAGTATTATTCTCATAAAATTTTCTCTACATTCAACAGTCAAACAAGCCTCCCAAATTTCACTTATTTTACCTTTTCAAAAGAAAAAGATCACTCATATATACCCTCTTACAATAATTCATTAGGTCCACCAATTAATCTTTCCTAATATACAAATAATTAATCAGGTCATCCAATTAAGAATTTCCAATATACAAATAATTATATAACCCCTTTCTAAGATAGACACGGTACCTATATCAAGTAAACATCAATTATAATCCATCACTTATACTTCCAGATCTGCAATACATGCTCACAATTAATTTTACACACTATATGTCTGAAGTCGGCCACTAAATAGGTCTTCTCAAGAATACACACCACAACTGACGTCACCAGTCATCAAACAAAAATTTAACTCAACCCATTATTCCAACATATGTCAGTTGTCCACCAGTAAGCTCGCTTCATCTAAAATATCTTTTCCTAAAATATATACCCAAAATACACAGACCTTCTTTGTCCAGCATCACAGTTATAGTCTAGAAACTAGTCTTCACCAAATCAACTGTAACATCCACAATATGAAACATAAAGCAAAGCGACCTTAGGAATAAGGTCAACACACATCCTTCTACATAAATCCAACTTTGGTCATTCTAAATCATTCATACAATATCTATACACTTCTACGAGTCAAGTAACCAGTCTGCCCTCTCCACATAAACATATGTTGATATCAGTCGCAAAACATGAATATCAACAATATGATCAGTACCAAAAACTGATATCATCCAAAAAAATTGGTACACTTCTCTTGTAATATGCTTAACACTTCTTTACATGTTTTTGTCATCTAAAACACAATGAGAATCAAATATATGTAATATTGAATCTAGATTTAGTATTAGATGGACTAAGTAGAACCCAGACTTTATTAATTCATCATAACTATTCAGAAATCATTTTAATAGATACACTAAGTTTTACATAATATATCAAATTAGTTTACATAAGAAGAGTTGAGCTATTATTACAAAATAGAAGAAAAACTTATTTTTAATTGTTCATAATGAGTATATGTATATTAAATATGTTGATATATATCCTTGTTAGGGAACTTAGTTTAGGGTTTAAGTTTAGGGTTCAAATATATAGCTTAAACCCTAACTCTATCTCTAATAATAACCTATCCTAACATCTCATGCTAACACCAACCATAATCACAACCAAAATTTAAACCCTAAACATAAAAATAATCCTAATCCTAATTCCTAAAACCTAATCCCAACCCTAACAATAATACTAACAACGATATCATCCATAACCATAACCAAGATGTGAATTATATGTTAACCATACTCCTAATCCCAAACCATAAAAAAATCATAACCCTGACATTAAATCCTAACCCTAATCAAATATCTAACTCTAACCATGATGTTTAAACCATTACCATAACTATAATCGTAACACTAACCACAATCAAAACCTAACCCTAACCATAATACTAAACATGATGTAAACCCTAACCCTAGCCATATCTCTAACCTTGAATCATAACCCTAACCCTTGCTATAAACCCTAATCCAAACATTAAACCCTAAACCTTATCAAATACCTAATCCTAAACAAGATCATAAACCCAACCCTAACCATAACCATAACTATTTAAATGATATATTTACCTTAAAGCTAACCATAATCCTAATCCTAACCCTAAACCATAAACCTAACCATAACACTAATCACAATGAAAACCCTAACCATAATCCTTATCCTACACCATTAACCTTAATCCCAACCATGAGCCCTAACTATAATCAAAATCCTAACTCTAACCATGATGTAAACCCCAACTCTAATAATAATCTTAATCATTAACTGTAAAGCATAATCCTAACTACAATACTAAGTCTTAATCTTAATTAAAACAATAAACTTAACAATAATACTAACCATAATGTGATTTCTTACCATAACCCTAACCCTAACCCTAACCCTAAGCCTAACCATAAACCTAAACCTAAACCTAAACCATAACCATAATAAAATCTGCAATCTTAATCATAATACTAACCATGATGCAAACCATTAATTTAACATAACTCATAATCATAAGACCAATCCTAAACCCCAAACCATAATCCTAACCCTAACATTAAACCCTAACCATAATAATGAACCTAAACACAATCATAACACAAACCCTAAATACAACACTAACTCTAACCATAGCACAAAACTCAACACTTATCCTAACCCTAATTAAAACCTTAACTCCAACCATGATTACAACCATGATATAAACCCTAAACCTCACTGTAATTATAACCATAATCCTAAAACCTAAATCTCTATTCGAATCTTAATGATAGAACTAACCATGATGTAAAATCTGATTCTAACTATAATCCTAAAACTAAACCCTAAACCCTAATCCTAATCTGAAACCAAACCCTAAACCTAATCAAAACTCTAACTCTAATTATAATACTTATCATGATGTAAACCATAAACATAACAATAATCCTAATTCTAAACCCTAAACTCTAATGTAAAACCTAATGCAAAACCTAACCCTAACCATGATATAAACTCTTCCCCTAACTATAACTCTAAGCACTAACCATAACAATAATATTGACCATCATGTAAACCCTATCTATAACTATAGTCCTAAACCCTAATCCTTACTCTAAGTCCTAATGTTACCCATAATCCTTATACTAAACGGGTAAAAGCACAATAATCTGTCACCCCTAAGGACAATTTTGGGCGCTCATTTGCGTCATACTCGGCCGAGTCAAACTCGGCCCACTCTAACTCGGCCGAGTTTATGTGGCACCGAATGGCGCCTATGTGGCCAAGTCGGCTCGTGAACGAGCCAATGGGAGGGCAAGTAGGACTCGGCCGAGTCCCACTCGGCCGAGTCCCACTCAGCCGAGTCTACCTAGGTGGCATGCCATGTGGCAGCCAAACCTCCAAAAACATAAAAAATCCAGAAGTTTGCACTTCTGCTGGTTTTTTCTCTACTCAAACTAGACAATGTCAAAAAACTAAAAGTTCCCTTTTCTAGATCACAAAACTATGATTATTGAGATATAAATTTTATATTTTTTCGACTACAAAACATTGAGCAAATTCATTAAAAACTACATGTAGGTTATTAAAGCTTTCAAAATTCATTGCTTCGGATAATATAAAAAAATTCTAAATCAATTCATAAAAATTTTAAAATCATAGATAACACTACAGAAGAGAGTCATCTTCAATAATATATAATTTATTTTGTTTTTAGTATAGTTTTGATAGGATAAAAATGGCGGGAGACAAAAACTGTTGATTTCAAGTAAGTTCAACTTTGAATACTTATAATGGGCAAACTATACATAGAAAAAACTTCTTTATTTTTTTTTGCACTACCTATACATGTCATATAAAATATATTATGAAATTGGAGTAAAAAACAATGATTTACTTATAATTATTTGGTGTGAAGTAAACTCCCTGATTTACAGCTTTTTCAGAAAATGAAAAATAGACCTAAAAATTTCAAAAAACATATTAATTTTGGTTCAATTTTTTTAAAAAAAATTATAGGCATATAATTCATCCTATTTGACACATTTCATCAGTTTACATCATCTTCAAATTCTCAATAGAAATGTGACTTTTATGCCCTTGAAGTTTTACAGTTTTGGTGTTGTTGTCCTTTTCCTTTGTAAAAGGGTGACAGATTATTGTGCTTTTACCCAAACCTAACCTTAAACCCTAATCATAATTAAAACTCTAACACTACCAATAATTTTAATTTAATATAATTATATTTTTAAATAATTAAATGTCTTCCATGTTGCTTCATGATTGCTACTAGCTTATATTTATTTATTTATTATATATAGAATTTTCCACCTTGAGAAGGATATCTCTAGGTGAATTTTATATATATAATAAAATATATATAAGCTAGTTTCTAAAATCTTTTGAAATATAAGGTTGTTCGTATTAATGAAAGGAAAGAAATTCGAAAAAATTTCATGTCACTTTCATATAATAGATATGTGAGATTCTTTAAATTTTAATTGAAAATACATCAAATACAATAAAAGTGACGGAAGTCACTAAAATAAATTCTCTATTAAGAAAAGAGTCAAGTACAAAGAATCACTTATATTATAAAATGTGAAAACAAACCAACATCTATGAATTCTAACCATAAAATAGATAAGCAAGAGTCTAGGGAACATGATAACATGAGACCACCCACCAGCCCCCATAGATGCATACAAAGAAGAGGACCAAGAAAGAGATGCTCCAAACTAATTAAAGTATCTCCACAAAGGAGTCGTAGCTTCTATAGAATAATCTGACAGGGAAGAAGAGAAATAATCATCTCGAGGATCATATGGTAAAAGAAACTCAAACTATCATCATGAGAAGAAGTAGAATAAATAGGGGCACTCAATCCAACCAACATAGAAGATATTTCAAGAAGGGGAGGCACTAGAAGAGAGGGAAATACTACAGATATGGAAGCATCACACTACTTGCCATGACTCAAAATTGTACATATAACCAGGAACTGATCCATAGCCCCAGAGACCGAATTGGGAGAACATACTTTAAAAATTATTCCAAATTATTTGAGAGGGTCTCTAGAGTTGTCCCAACCTACACACCAGTTCTAATAAAAGCCAACAAATCTCACAGATTATTGTTAGACATGAATTTAGGAAAATATATGGAACAACCAATGGGAAGAGATCCAACATCCATACAATAACAAGAAAGTAAAGGATCAAGTAAATATTATTTTCTAGACAAAGCACCAGCAGAACTATCCAATCTATCTAACAAAAAACACATTCTATCATCCAAAAAGAAACTAAAACGAAGAAGAACCACAAGAAAAATGACATCATTGTACATTGTAAACATAAGTATAAAAAATTTCCCATTAGATAATGAGTATATACTTTTATGAAACCGCATGAAATCAATGTGGAAGGGAAATAGAAAATAACCAACAAGGTAACAAGCTATAGTTATGTTGGTTGTATTCCAGGTTTTGGTTGTTTTCCCTCAGCTTTGTGGTTTTCCCTCTCCATGTTTTCATGTTTTCAAGCCTAAACCTGTGAAAATATTCAAAAAACTTGAAACTCTAGCTCTTTTTCAATGTTCAAATTTGAAGAAAAACCCTAAGGCGTTGTTCGCTTATGTTTCTCAGTTACCTTTTTTGCCTCACTTAAGTCATGAGTTGTATTCTAATCGCTTAGTTGCATAACTGAAGACATCATCTTCCTTTTTATCCCCAACTTAGCGATTAGCCTTTGTTGCATTGTCTCCTGCAACATCAGAATATTCCTTTTTCTTTTCCAGACTTGGCGATTTACTTTATGTCGCATAATTGCAGAATCATTTGAATAGAGCAGCAATATATCAAGGGGCCCACAGATAGGTCGGGAGGTCGCAAGAAGTTTTCAGCAGTCAAGAGTTTATTACAAGACACTGTGATTTATTTATGTCACATAATCACTAAATAAGTCTGAGGTTATGTGTGATACAAAATCCTTTGTCGCACAGTCTCTAGAAAAGATGTCAGTTAAATAAAAACTTCTGAGACCTTGTGACTAACCTTTAGTAGTTTGGGATAAAGCACAGTCGGGTTGTCGCCAGATAACTTAGCTTTCAAATCAAAATAAGACATGTGTCAGGAGGTAAATTGACTTCAGCATAATCGCTTAAAGGTAAAGATTTATTCAGTGACGATGAGACTAACTAGGAGTTTCTCTTGGTTGCAAGGTCTCATAATATTTTAAGGGTATAAGAGGTTACTTGGCGATTAAGAGACAACCGTCAGATAAAATCATTGAAAGATCCTATAGTAGTCACCAAGTCTGAGAATAAAAGAGCCTAAGGAGAAAATTCCTCGTGACTCAGCGGCTAAGGGTTTGTTGCGAGGTCGTCAGATAAATTAAAGGGCAAGATGCCTTGTCGCAATGTCTTAGGAAGTTTTGGCATTCAACATTTTCATTCAGTGATCGGGTGACTAAGGGTAGTTGCGTAGTCTGAAAAGGGAAAGGTAAAATTTGGGGACTAAGAGGTAACTGTAGAAGTTAACACTAATAGTTTGTTGCATAGTCTCATAAAAGAACGTGGGTTAGTGATAACCATTTGCAACTTTGATTTCCTCGTTGTCGCATGATCGCCAAGTGGTGGCTGTGGTTAGCAAAGGTAAGGAAGTTGTGTAGTCACCATGTCTCCAGATAAAATATGGGTTAAGGATTGGGATTAGTGATAGAGAGAATAAGTGCAGTCGTGTGGTTGCTTGATACCAAATTTTGTGGAAAGGCAGTAGTATCAAATATGTCAGTATGAATCATTCATCAGCCAGTCAAACTTTTAGATTTTGATTACTGCGCAGAAAAGGGTAGCTGAGATGTATGACAGTGGGCCAATCCCAGAGTGACATGTTAGCTCATTTGAATTTTATAAGGTTTTTTTGAGGATTTAGTTTTATAAATTTAATTTTCCTGTCACGCTCAAGAAACTACGGCTAAGTTTTCAATTATGTTCACATTATGTGGAATTAAAGATAGAATTGATGTTCTAAGAATCATGAGCTATGTACTTCAAATGGTTACTCTAAGGAGTTGACAGCTTATTCATTTGCATTCACCTTGCTTTCAAAATTCCAAAATGTGAAGAGTTCAGTTGTCTAACAGAGTAAAAATTCAAATATTTGCAGAGTTTTCTATGGTTTAAAAGTTCATTGTTTCCAAAGAATTATGCACAAGGCAGTATGTGAATCTCAGTGTTAGATTTGTTTCAATACCGGTAAAGAAGAGGAGATTCAAGCACTGAAAACATGAGTAGAGCGGTCAGTGTAGCCTCGATCAGTGGTGAAAGTGAGAGGGTGGAAGACGAGGCCAAGGGAAAAGTTAATTATTTAGATGAATTCCTCCATCTACTTCCTGGTTCAACTCAGAGAAAAAGGGAAAATGCAAATGTGCTAATTGATGACTATCGAGATGTTCAAGATGCTGTTACTCCAGGAATAATAGGTTTTTCTCTTTTCAATTATTTTTATAAGAACTCTGATAAGGCTATCCCAGTGTCAAACCCTTGGACCTGTGGATTAGCCAGGTTAATTGTTCCTGATGTCTTCGTAGATGTAGACTTGTTCCTAGACCTAGCCAATCATTATGATGTTTTGTCCAAGACAATCAAAAGGGATGATGGAAATGCCTTATTAATATTGAACAGAAATTTGTTCATGCAATTCTTCGGCTTATACAACACCATGTCCACTAGAATTGACATGACGAAGCAGCAAAAGAGATATACTTTGAAGCCTGGTATTGCTAGAAGCTAGTTGCTAAAACATATGCTGAAAGAAGTGAGAAAGTATTTGGATCCTATGTCTGGGACCAGCCCATATTATTACAAGGATCTACATTTCTATATCAAGTATGTTGCCTATGCCCTGTGTAGAGTGTTAGGGATAGATGGTGATGCAGAGAAGATTGATGCAGGAATTTTGATGATGGTGTTGGACCTACAAGAGGTCCACTCCATTACTAGTTATGATTATATTCAGCACATCATTGATGAAATGCATGAGGGTTTCATTGCAACACAGAAGAGGATAAAAAACCCAAAGGAGAAGGAGCCCAAGATTTTACATTACTCCATTCTTAGGCATCTCCTTTTGCATTTCAATTTTGTTATCATGGATGTTAATAATTTAGCCCCTTAGAGATTCTACCAAGCAGGACCAAATCCTATCCAATTTTGGGTGAGGGTTTGGAATTACACTTCTAGGGACTATGATTATTTTGCTTTTTAGAATTGGATTGTGTATCCAATACTACAGAGTTTGGGGATCAGTAGAACAAGAATCCCACTAAAGATTATGCAATTGCTTAGGCCATGTGACTACAAAGATAGGTGGGATGGAAAGCATAATTGGGGTGATTTCTTTTTGGAAGAAAACTATGCAATCATCAGGGTATATGGGTGTATTCACCCACCTCATCTCTTACCATATTATGTACCAGCAAGAGTGGCAGCAATGAAATTTATATGGCAGCTATTGTTGACAGACAACGAGCATTTTGCACCACATAAGAAGGGGACTTTGACCCCTAGGCAGTTTAGGATTTTTAAATTCACAATTGGCAAGGGTGCTATTGATGTAGTGGGTCAATGGTTGGAAGGATACAGAATGGGGGCAGCCCCTTATAGATACATTGACCCAGAAGGTTGTATGGCAGGGGTAAGAAGATTGTATACTCCTACAATCCCCAATACTAATGTCCAATGTGAATGCATAGAGGAAGATGCAACAAGGAATATCTTAGATGAAGATGATATTCATACAAGAAGACTAAGGATTCAGGAGTTGTTGAATCTTGAGGGGCAAATAAAGAGAAATGGGATGGCTTTTGGGGGTTTTTACCCTGATCTCCCATATTTTGACAGGATTAAAGCCATAATAGACAACTATTATGTGCTCATAGAACAACTTGATACTATTCTTGACAAAAAAGGTGCTCAGACACCTAATCATTCAGAGTCTAAATATAACAGTAGTAGTGACAGTGATTATGCACGTCCTACTAGGTATGCTCCACCATAGTAAGATATTGCTGAAAAACCATAGTTGCAAGGAGTAGAGGGCCACATTGTGGATTTGAAAATGGTCACCCAACCAGATGATATAGAAGAACCTAGTGCAAAGAGGCAAAAATTGGAATTAGGTCAACCTTCAACTGAAGGGAAAAATAAGAAGAAAGATAAGGCTAATGCCTTAGTACCTGGAAATAGGTTATATGATCATAACCTATGGAAAGCAATTAGGGAAGGTAAGAAACAACAACCTAATTTAGATGATGAGGTTGAAGTTCCTCTTAAGGCATGTATTGATGAGAGATTGATTCATCAACAAGAATTTTTGAGTGATGACAACTTTGTGAAAATTGAGGAGTTTAAAGACTTCCTAAGATGGTATAAGAAAGAGAAAATAAGAGCTCAACTGATAGTTGATGATAAGGAGACCATAACTAATGAGGCATTGGTGGCTTTGAAAACTTATGATCCTGAAAATGAGGATATTTCACCAGAGGATGCCAGGAAATTAGTACTGGGAAGTGGAATACTACTAGCTGAGGGCTGGGATTTAGCATCCGCCTTCATAATTGATCAAATAAGGAAACAACCAGACCTGAAGATGGCTAGTGAAGTTCAGATAGGTGATGTGATAAAAGGATTTGGGTATAGCCCAAAGTCTCAGGCCTTTGCAATGTGGAGCCTGTGCCAAAAAGATCAAAAGCCCCAAGTGGTGAATATTCAAGAGAATATAGTGGGAAATCAAATGGTGTGGACGATGCAGAATACAGGGGATTTGGAGATATCCCAAATCATGACACACTGGGCTCACTTGAATGAAGACGAAACTAAAAAATTGTCTGATAGGTGTAGCACATTGGTAGAAGAGACTAGTGCATTGGAAAAAGATAGAGAATTATGCCGAGTGAAACTTTACCAACGGGATCAAATGATAAAGAAATTGATGGAAGAATTGGAAACAAAGCCTAAGGTGATGTATGTACCTATACAAACAAAACCCTTGAAAATTGAAGACAAAGAAAAGTCTGAAGAGGTGGTTGAGGAAAAGGCTGAGGAAGAGAAAGGAAATGTAATTGCTTTAAGAGCACTGAAAGGTGTGCTACAACATATAATTGATATCTTAAAAGATAAAGCTGATGTTGTACTTAATACCTATAACAAATTGCTAGCTTTGCACACTGAGGTAATGGGGTATTTGGCTATCCTCAACCCCTATTTTACTTAGTGGTTTACTAGGGTGCAATTATTTGAGAAGCTAGCATCATTGCAAGCCCTGAGATCAGATTTGCCAGAAATAGTGACTGAAGTTGAAGATGAGATATAAAGAGTTAATATTGCTCTCTCATTCTTTAAGGGAAAATTGAACCAAGTTGAGGTAAAGATAAGCCTCTTTTCTGATGATTTTAACAGATTTATACCTTCCTTAAGACGAGATGATGATCAAGTGAAGGCCTTAGATGCCTGGAGGGGTGAGTTTGATAGAAAAATGCCTAGTAGTGAGGCATTTATTTTAGGAATAGATATTGATGTAGAAGGGTTCAATAAGATATTGGACGAAGCTTTCAAGGAAGAAACTGACATCAATCAGTTTCTAGTAGATATCAAGAATATCATTGATGCAAGATGGGATAGGCAAAAGGTGAAAGATGCAAGATGATGAAGTGAAAGCATGGGAATTGATGACTACACCCAAGATAAAGAAGCCAGTAGTAGAAGAAGAAATATTGGACGATGAGTAAGGATGACTACTTGGTACCTCACCATTGAAGATAAAGAGGACAGTTATTGCAAAAGGAGAATGTAGGTAAATCTAAAAGCACGGTCATCTAGACTTGACATAACTACTGCCATCTACCATGTATACTATTAGATTCAAGTTGCTAGATTGGGAGAAGAACAAAGAATATCTATTTCTATCTTTTTGACTTGGTCATTCCACTGCTTCTTCTCTCTCTTTCTTTTTGTCTCTTTTGTAGTTTTAGGGTTAGGTTTTCTGAGACTATCCGAAGCTTGTAGCATCCTTTTGAAAAGGATTCCAATATGTTTGAAGACCTATATATAGAAGAGAGTTGTATTTTTATAAGAGGCGGGATGAAATATAATGTAAAGAATCAGTCTTTCTAAATCTATGACTGTGTTCTTTCAAGCTTGAAAGCTTTTTCTTATGTATGAAAGAAGGATTACATCAATAAAATACGGTGAAATTTTACTCTTCTTTATTGTTGTCTCTTTATTTCCTGTGTATGCTTTTTTATGTTTAAGATTGTAAGGCAGTCTGAAGCATTTTGGTTACAAGGTGACTATCTAATTAATTGCAAGTTTCTTTCAT
>MU224896.1:184382-248801 GCA_018584345.1 Thuja plicata
AGCAAGCCATGAACCTTCAAATGAATAAGACAAGCAAACAAGCAAACAAGATATGCAATGTATATTCAACTTATGCAAACCCTAAGATGGTTAGATATGAAAATAAATTGTTAGGAGCAATGATAACTAGAAAATAATCCAAATGACAACTTGCATCATGCATTGAACCATGTGAAAAATAAGTGTACGCTAATCATCAAATACCCCTTTTTTAATTTTGATTTTTGACCTTATCAACAAGATTTGACTTATACCACATGAATTCGGACCCTAAACCCAAAAATGCAGAAAAGAGACCTCTATTAAAAAACAAAGAGCTTTCCAAAAATGTCAAAATTTTAGTAAGATCTTTTCATTTGTGCCCTAGAGAGCCACTTTCCCAAAATAGAATAGTTTTTATAAATCGACCAAATGAGCTATGATATGACCTCTAAATTTAGAAAAAAAAATGAATGGGCCCCCTATAGAATTTCAAGACCTTTCCAGAAATGTAAAAATTTCTGAAAAATACACTGATATGCACCAAAAATCAAATTTTTATGAAAAATAAAGAAAAAATCATAAAAAATACAAATTACCTCTAAAAGATCTAAATGTTTTACTGAAGCTTCTCTGATATGTCGCCAACTTGAAAAAAACATTTCAAACCAAAACACCAAGCGGTTTGAGATATATGATCAAATCTTTCAAATCTAGGGTTTTTCATCTCCAAACAAATCTGCACAAGGGTTAGCTCCAAAAATAATCAAAACCAACATGCAAGAGGTGGGTTGCCCCTTGGTGGGTGCCAAAAATGTGTGCATAAATGTTTTCACACTTCTATGAATCATTCCATTCAAGGTTGCTCAAGAATGAGGCCTCAAATATCAATCCATAGCTTTCTAGTCATGGATGTATAAAAATGTAAAATGAAGGCCCTCAGATTGACCTAGTTGTGTCTATTGCAAATACATCATGAAACGAGAGATTCGAATGCATGAAAATGAAATCTAATCTAAATGATAACAATGCATGTTAGTCTATGAAAGGAAATATGAATGCAAATCTAATCTATGGAAATAAACATGATTCTAATCTATATGAGGAGCCATGAATGCAAGAATAAAGAAAACAAGAAGAGAGCTTGAGTGCTCAAATTCTCCTCCAAAATTGCTCTCCAAACCTACAATATAACAATATTATGAAAACCTAATATGAAAATGAGAAGGAGAGGTCTCCTTTTAAAGGAAAGTGAATGATTGAGATTAAGAGGCAAAAATCAAAGGCTGCGATTAAGAGGCAAAAACCCACCACATAGAAAGATGTGAAGAAAAAGGGATTTTTATTTAATTTTTAATTTAATTCATTTCCTTTTTCAACAAATAAAGTGCTTTAAGTTGGGATTTTTATTTATTTAATTAAAAGAGAGGTTTTCTTTAAATTAAATAAATTAGAAGAATTTTATTTAATTAAATGGGAGGAATTGAATTTAATTAAATAAGAGGAATTTTATTTAATTAAAAGAGAGATTAAATCTTTTAATTAAATAAGAGGAATTTTATTTAATTAAAAGAGAGATTAAATATTTTAATTAAATAAAAATGGTCAAGCCTTAGGAAATATTGAAATAATTGAATTAATTACAATTTGATCAAGAAAATTGATTTGAATTGAAAATATTCCAAAGCATTGATTCAGAAATTTGATAAAATGATAAAATAATAAATGGGGCCCAAAGTCTAGGTGACCATTTTAGGGTGCATACAAGTGTCCCCTAAAGATAGGAACCAACAAAAGTAACTAAAATGAATCATTTATCACAAATATTATTGGCGACATACTAAGAGCACAAAGTTAATAGGTGACATCAATGAAAATATAATATATGATCATCTTGCAATCAAATCACTATGCCATCACAAAACACACTTACTATCACTACATTTTATATTCCAACATATGTATTTATGAATATCAGAGGAAACTGGTCTAATTTTACCCACTAGGTCAAATCCTCACCTTGAAAAAGGCCATGGTGAAGTAATAGGTTTGAGAACCTGAGATAGCGCATGAATAAGATGTCCCTGTATATGACATTTTTGCATCTTTTTACATACTTATGAGCATCTACTTCTAAGTTCAACCAATAGTATCCCTTCTTTAAGATTTTCTTCGCTAAACTATTACCAACCCATTGGGCCTCACAAACTACTTCATGAACCTCAAACAAGGATCTTTAGGATTTTGTTAAAGTAAGACATCTTAAAAGCGTTCCATCTAGACTCTTCCTCTAGAAAGTATTAGTGAGAAAGCTATACCTACATGCTTCTTGAATAAGAGACTTATTTTAATTTTGAGATAGGTCAAGTGGGAGGGTATGTTCTTGAAAGTAAGTATACACATCCTAGTACCGAGGAGACTTGGGACCAACAAGGACACATACTAATTCATTTATTGGAGCCTCAAAGGTTGGGACCATCAATTGGTCTACTAGAAAGTGGAGTCTTGTTTTATTGCCTAGCATATCAATTAGAGATGCTATAGTAGCCATTACATCTGCAGCTTTTTTTTGAACCCTTGGTGCTTGTTCCAGTACAATATAGTGAAAATAAACATGCATGTTGTCCATTAGTTGTCTGTATTGGATAATTTCTTCATCTTTGGTCATATAATCATTGTTGATCTAACTAATAAACAACTAGGAATCACCAAAAAATTGCATATTCTTTATCCTCAAGATTGTGTAGCTATTTTTAACCTGATTATGAGAGATTTGTACTTAGCTATATTATTAGCGCATAGAAAATTGAGTCAAAAATATTTAGGAATTACATCCCTTTGCAGAGTGATAAGTACTAATCCTGCTCCTACACCATGGTTTGTATATTATCCATCAAAGAATAACTACAAGAATTCTATTGTTGATGCTTCCATGGTAGAAATAACTTCATCAAGGAACTTAGAGATAATAGGTTGATGATCTAGAATAGGTTATTCTATTATTTCTCAATAATGAATTGTTCTTTTATAGCTTTGCAATCCACATTCTCAATATCAAACTCGCTTAAAATCATCACTCATTTGGCTAGTCTTCCTGCTAATGCTAATTTATTTAATAGATACTTCAACGGATCAATGTGTGCTATAATCTTAGTTTGGTGATTGAGCATATAGTGTCTTAGCTTTTGAGAGGTGAAGACAACTGTAAGACATTATTACTCAATTGAATAATAGTTAAGTTCATACCCAACCAAATTTTTGTTGATGTAGTAAATAGCTCTTTACTTTTCGTTATCATCATGATGTACTAGTAGAGAGCCTAGTGTTGATTATGTTGCTAAAATATATATTAGGAGTGGTTTACCAAGATTTGGTGGAACTATCACTTTATAAATCAAGAGATATATTTTGGAAATTTGGATAGTTTGTTTGCATTCCTGTGTCCATACAAAAGTCTCTCTTTTATGCAATAGATGTTGAAATGAATGACACTTATCTGCCAAGTGTGCTATAAATCTTCTAATGGATTGCAACCTTCCTTCAAGTCCTCTGATATGCTTTGAATTTTTGGGAGAAGTAGATCCTAATATTGCTCTTACTTTCTCAAGATCTACTTAAATGTCTCTGTATGAAACTATAAATCCAATGATTTTTTAAGATGTGATCCCAAAAGGACACTTGTTTGGGTTTATTCAAACATTGTATTCTTCCATCCTGTCAAAAATTGGTCCTAATACTTATAGATGTGTCTCTCTAAGTTTTGATTTTGTCAATATATCATCTAAATAACCTTCCATAGTCTTATGCATCAAGTCATGAAAGATCATTGTCATTTCTATTTTATAGGTCACGCCTACATCTTTTTAGACAAAATGGTATTGCATTCCACTAGTATGTTCCCCAGACACAAGTAAATGTATTTTTATGTTTATCTTCAAGAGCTATCTGGATTTGATTATATCCTAAGAAACCATCCATTAGAGATAACATTTCATGTCCTAGTGTCAAATCAACTATCATGTCAATATTTGGTACATGAAAATCATATTTGGGATAAGCCTTGTTCAAGTCTCTGAAATCGATGCATATGAAAATCTAACCACAATTTTTTGGTAATCGGCACAAGATTAGATATCCAGTCCACATAAGAAATGGGTCTTATGAAAGTAGAATCTAGACTTTTTTTCAAATCAGCCTTCACCAATAAGGAAACATGTGGATTCATCTTTTGCAACTTTTTTTTTACTCATTTTGCGTTTGGTAGAAATGGTAAGTATGTAGTATAATATCTAAAGAAAGACATGGAATGACAACATATGACCGGGAAAAATTATCTTTCCTTTCCTTGAGGAAGTCAGTAAATTGTTCTCTTTCGTGAGGTGAGAGAGATTTTGCAAGATAGATCTTATTGTGGTGAAGTTCATCCCATAAGTTAATTTCAATAGCGTCTTCTTAAAAGAATGTTGGTTTCTCCTCTTCTAAGGGGAGGGTTTCCAACTTTACATCTTCTTGTGCCTTAGAAATATTTTCACCAGAAGATATGTCTTTAATTTTTCATCGTCAAGAAGCACCTTCTAGTTTTCACTTAGTGACGTTTCTTTTTTTTTTCTTTTTTAATTTTTTGACTAGAAAGAGGAGTCGCCTCCGCAAAGTATGCATATATGTCCAAATCAAAACATAACATAGCCTTGTGATCTATTTATGGTATTCCTTATTGAAGGCATGGGAATTCTATAATTGCTTCATTGTTTTAAAAAATATCAAGGTCTAGATGTCCTTGTTGATCCCAGTCGACTAACTTGAGGTGGAATAAACAAAAAATGGACTTAAGGTCTAGATGTCCTTGTAGGGAGATGACTCGGTTTGGGAAAATGGAACTGCAATGATAGTTTCAAAAAATTTAGAATGGGAAGTATACGCAACATCTAAGGCACGAAAATCAACTTGTTTATCAATACATAGTTGGTCTTCTAGGTTTATGTGATAGAAAATGTCATTTAGGTTCATGGTACTAGTAGATTGAGGGAAGTACCTAGGTGTGTCAGATGCATGGTTGTCAAAGGATACCCACTCATGCTTGTGAGAATTGGTGACACTAGAATTCTCATCACGTATCTCATTTTACACAAAGTTTGGATTTCTTATTCAAGGGACATTTCAGAGAATATGGTTTCCAATTATTTTTGTAATGTTTGTGGAAGTATGTTAGTGATATGGGCACAGTCTTGATCTTTCCTCAGATTGGATTGATGGTCTCTTGAGCACCTTGAAGAATTGACATAGTTCTTGACTGGTCATAACCAAGTCCTCTCTTGTTTCTTTCAGTAGATGTTAATGATATTTCTACTATTCCTTGTTGTGTCGCTACTAGGCCTGTCATTCCATCATATTCAAACTATTTTAACATAGTGTATCTAGGTCTGACTAATTCAAAGGTAAACTTTGTTTTTATTAGAATCAAATGGATCTTCCTCAATAAAATCACCCCTTTAACAAATGTTGTAGGTGAGCATTTGAAAAAAATTGGATCTTTTTTTTCTACTTTCTTTGGATAACCATATCATGCTTGTAATAAAGGAATTTTAATAATTGTAAAATATTCCTCATAGAGATATTCACCGCATCCTTTATCTTGTGCTAATATTTTATTTCTCATGCTTGGTAGGTCTGTGGGAATCAAACCAAAAGTAGAAGGCACACTTTATTATTTATTTAATGGTAGTGTGTTCTCTGTACTACCCCTTAAATTATTGGAATATTAGAAGAGGTTTGTATCTCCTATAATTTTTTTTGTACCTTGATATGGAAACTTGATACATTGATGATAGGTAGATGGTACAACTTGGATTTCATGGATCCATGGTCTTCCAATAACATGTATCCTAGTTCAAGGTCTAGGATTTGAAATGGAGTGGTCTTCATTACCGGTCTTATTTTGATAGGTAAAATAAGGACATATATGGATGATCTTTCCTCCTCATCATAAGCTCTAATATTGATGTGTCTAGAAATTTCAATGTTTAAGTATTTTACCCTAATATTTATTCATTTCTTAAGCTAAAAGGTTCTTACTTGGGTGCATGAACAATAAAAATTGAATCTTGTCTAGTTGAAGTTCACTATTTCAATTTTATCAATGCATAATAGAAGTCTAGTGCCTTTTATTTTTTAAAAATCAATTTCTAAATCCTCCTTCTAGCCCATGTCTTGAACTCAAACCTTGAACCTTTTTTAGTCTGGCTCAAAGTTCAAAGTCCATAGCCCAAAAAATAGGATTACCTTATTTTCTGTGGGTGAAAAGTCATCGTGTTGTTTCCTCATTGTCTTTTCGTTGTTGATATTATTTACCATTAAAATATTTCATTGAACTTGAACTTTCAACCTGATTTCTCATGGTTCATAGTTCCAAGTTCATTCTTCATGATTGGCAATATAACACATTTGAAGAGGTGGAGAATCTTGTTAATGGAAAGTAATCATTGAAAATTATGCTCATCACATGGAAGTGACTTATAATTAATTAATTGTCAAATTGTTGTCTAATGAGTAGTAATTTCATGTGATAGCATTTTCTATCTCAAGAATGCAAAATATGCAATGGATTTATCCGACCTTTTTTTATGTGTTTTTGAAGATATTTCCAAATGAATAAGTTGTTCAGACTAATGTAGATAGGAGATAGAAAATGTAATCATAACTTTATTTTTAGATTAACAAGCATTGAGGAAATCAAATGGTAAGTTCTAATTCTTATTAAGCTCATTATTATAATTATAGAGTAAAGAATAAGTTGCCATCTTATATTTATGCACAAATTGTTTTTTTTTCTAGGATTACTTCTATTTAAGTCGTGGTTGTCTCAACACCCACCTTACCCAAATTGGGGAAAAAATATTGCTTGGTCAGTTCAATTCCAAGAATGGGTTATACATCGCTAATCTAAGTAGATATGGGAAAAATTATGGAAAGAGTCAAGAGTCCTAAATAATGCTCCATGACTAATAAGATTGCTAACAGTGGGTTAATAGAAGCAACAACTTTCCCCACTGCAATGCATTGTCGTGAATTGGTGCTTCAGTGTATGAATAGATATGACTTAGTTGAGAGGTGGATTCTTACCAGTAATGGAGATATTATGCTTTGAATTAATATAGACATGGTAATGGCTGAAATAGGAATCCCTAGTAAAGAGTTGTATGAGGCTTGGTTGATAGGAACTGCTTATTCTTTCTTTTTAGAAAAGAAGCCCGTGTACAGAAATGTTATTGCACAACATTGGCTACTGAAGGCATAGAAGAAAGACTTTCATCAATTGAGGCCCTTAACCAGAGATAATTTGATCAAGAAGGTTAGATACATTATAATCTTACTCAACAAAGTTAAAGGAAATGCTCATTCCTTCTACTAGGAAGATTGGATGTATTTCTTCATCCAATTATTACTGAGCGGGGACAAATTTGTAGATTTGTTTTAGATAATTGTAGAATTATTACATGATAGCCTATCCCATTTTGTAGATATGAAGAGATTCTACATGTCCTCCTACCTTTTCTATGTTATGGTATGTACAAGAGAATGGCATGGACTACCACATGAAACCTAGATTTATGAGATGAAAATATATGAGTATCACCTTTATTTGAAATAGAGGAGAAATAATGATGAGTTCAGGGAGGTAAATGATGTTTTTGCAAAAAAAAAATTTCCCGAATTTGCAAGGAAATGTGAAAAAAATAATGTGTGGTGAAGTAATGCATCCCATCATTATTTATGGTAGCTACTTTATATAGTTTCTACGATTTACATATATCAATGTTGGGGTATTTAAAGGTGAACCTTTCCGGTTACCTAGGTACACCCTTGATAGCCATATTTCAATAGAAGTGGCTAGAAAACTAGCTCATGTAAGTAAGAAATTAAAAGGAAAGAGAAATTCTGGAATAAATTTTCCTATAGAATTGGGATTTTATAGTTGCAAAAGTGTCTTTGATGCATTGAATCTAGAACTTGAATAAAAATCAGTAAACTTACAAACTTACTTGGCAAGGCTCGAGTTTGACAAAAAAGGTTGTCTAATGTCCCAATTGGAAATTGGAGATGCTTTCTCCCATGAGCCACAATTGAAAGACTTCTAGGAATATTGTAACGATGAATTTGAAGTTAGGAGGATAATATGGTCGAGCTTCACTTTGAGGACCAAACTTTCTATGAAATTGGAAATAAATATTAAAGGAGTTACTTAAAAGGAAGTGTTAGCATTGTCAAAAAATTTATGATTCCAAGGTTTTTGCATGTGTTTTAGGCCTGGTTCCTTATGCTTTAGGTCTCTAGTCCTTAAGGGTTTGTTTTTTTTAGGAAAAAAACCATAACCCTTTGGCACATTATAAAACATAATTACCTTTTTGAAACGCTTAAAATCACTTAAACCCATGTCTTTTAAGTCATCGGGCGGGGCCATCATTTTAATGTTTCCTAAGGACCTAGCAGGATGCATTAATTTTTCCTAAGTTTAATATCCCCAACATAATTTATGCTTTGGATCTATTGACTAGGTCTATCTTAATCCTATAGCGGGTGTGATTCCTTAATCATGAGATGCAGTCAATATAGCCTTAAAGTCATTGCGATGTATCACCAAGTGTCTATTCTAGGATCATGAGGTCAGCATTCTTCAAAGTTTGCAACCATCTTATAGCACTGTTTGATCAGATGCCATCTACAGTTGGCATATTACCTCAAACAAAAGATACCCAGAGTTTAACCTTTGCAGAAACATGACCGAGCACAATGTAGAAAGTTTTCATGCTTACAGAGGGGTTAAAATTTTGACAGATCGAGTTGATCCTTTGGTTCACGCTTTCCCGTGAATGAAAGTAGTATGATGGATAACCTTTTTAGTTTCACGAGTATGCACTACGTGGAAAGGTGGTCAAGGTAACAAAGGTTATTCTATGGTTAGTTTCATCTTGATCCTACGGAGTGTGCTAAGCCTTAAAGAATAGATGCAAGGAAGATACCCATCAAGCCTTCGCACTTTATTGCGATGTGTCTATCTGAGATCAGAGGTTCCTTCACTCTTTTGTCCACATTGGTAGTGATGAAGAAGAGTTTCATGTTTTTATGTCCAATCTCAAGATGGTTAGTTGTCAAAAGGAACGCGGCATTTTGGCCAAGTTCTTAGTGGCCAAGCAGTTAGATAGTAGTGATGTGGTGACCAGCTGGAGGAAAAGGAAGAAAGTTTGTGGGCTTGTGCCCAGGTGACATGGGTGACAGTGACAAGTGTCAGAAAGGCACTATACCACAATCCTAGTCATGAAAAATCCACTTAGATAATGACTTTATGACTATGCAACATGTGGCTGACTGAATGATGGTGGAATGTTGTGTAGTTGTGATGGTCAGAGGAGAGAGAAAGGAAGATTCATGGGTTCAAAAGGTACTATTCTGTGTCTTTCCCAGAGTTTAACGAAGATAAGATTCATGGAGATCAAATTTGATCAGTTGTTTCAGGCTAAGCCTTAAAGAGAAGGTTCCCAATGGTTACTAATTGAGGCATTGTGATGGGCTAACATGTGGAAGGTGTTGGGACCCAGTGAGAGGTAAAGAGATGTTAAAATGCAGACAGATCAAGAAATATCTAACTGTGTGTGTGATGAATGGATCAAAAAGATAAAGGTAGTTAGTCTTAGAGGTATTGTGCCTACGTGACGCATGGCACATCATGGGTCTAGTTTATAAAGGTAGTAAAAGACATCAGATTTCTTTCGATTGGATGGCTTGCGCGATCCCGTAAAGAGGATGATGTGTGAGGGATAGTCTTTGTGGGTTCACACTTGCATGACACCTGTCCACATTTTTGGCCCTTTTTCAAAATTTTATGTTACCATGCCTTTCCCTCTCATCTATTCAAATTATTTTAGGTCTCTAGCCTAAACCTTAGGTCTTGTTGAGTTGATTTCAATAAAAAAACCCTAAACCCTCATAGACCAGTAATGTTTTCACATTACCTTTTTCTATGCCACTTAAGTTTTATAAGCCCATGTGTCTTATTTATTGTATGTCTGAGTGGGGATATGTATTTATTTTCTTAAGTCAGGCGGGGTTTATTTTTTAATATTTTCCTAAGTTCTAATGTCCCCAATTAACTTTATTACCTTTCCATCTCTTGTGCAAATCTGTTTTAATCCTACGGAGAGCATTTTCCCTTAATGCACAAGATGAATTATTTTAATGATAAAGGCATCATGCCTAGTTGATGCGAGGCGGATGGCAGGACTAGGTCTACATAAGGGTAACAGGTTAAAGGCATGTCAACTTCAAATAAGATCAATGATCATCATTTTCCCAAAATGTCGAGATGCAGTTGATCTAATTATCAAGGCATTGCATCTTTGTGTCATGGGGAAACCTTTTAAGAGTTAGGCCCATATGTGGTTGGTTATCAAGTGGCTATGTTAGAGATGATTATGTGGTTGGCATAAATCCTTAAATCCAAGATGCATGATATATATCCATTAAGAGATTACACCTTCGTGCCACGTGTAAACATTTTGGGGTTACAGATATGTAAAATACTGCAAGTTGGAAGAAGATCTACAGTCGGTACAAAGACTCAATGGGTACAATGAAGGTTTTTAACGTTTAATGAATTACGTCCTACTATTTTTTGACCCAGGGTGAAGATAACGTGTAGTCAAGTTAGTTTGAATCTAATAGCCAACATGAAGCCTCAAAGGTAAGATGCACATAGATTATTCATTGAGGCATTACTCCCATGTACCACTTGTACAAGGTGGGTCCAGATCAATGTCAAAGTAAGTTAAAGTATTATTAAGTCATATTTGATTTGACGGTAGTTGCATTACCTTAATACTGAGATGTGAGAAGGTTAGTTATCAAGGAATTGTGTCTTCCTTATAAGTGGATAGCCCAATCAACATAGGTCATAAGCTAACAAGGATATCTTGGGGTCATTCATATGCCATGTGGATGACAGTCAAATCAAGGTTGCTAAGTTGTAACAAAGTTACGACATGGTTTAGTTGTTTTTGATTGGATGGATGGCGCATTTTCTTAATGGTAAGATGCTCAAAATATCAAGATCAAGACACTGCCTATAATTGACACATGTCTTCCTATGATAATAGGCCCAGAACCAAGGATAATTTAATGATAAATAAATTATATCTAGATAATGCAGTGGGCGTTAAGCCTTATGATGAGGATGTGCAAGATCTAACCTTTGAGGCATTATGCCTGGTGGCCCTATGTCTTCAATGGTTTGTGGGACCTGCAATAGGTTAAGTTAAAGTGTAATCAGGTTGGTGATTTTCCAAGGATCATGCAGTAGGCATAAATCCTTATGCTAAAGTTTCTCAACATATAGTCATTGAGGCATCATGCATGCATGACACATGGCAGAATTTGATCAGAGCCCGGGTAACTTAAAGTTGATCCACAATTGCATTTTAAAGTTGAATAAATTTTTGATCTCAGCTGTTGGTAAGGGTTTCCTTCTAGCGAGATAGTCATTGTAACTAATTTTCAAATTCTTTCTAAGGGTTTCCAGCCATGTTTGCATGTTGTAGACTTTCTTAGAAGTGGCTCGAGGTCTTTCTTTTCCTTGGATAAACCTTAATGGCACCGTTTGAGTGGATAGGGATATATTTTGTAGTCTTGGTAGCTTTTAATGTTGCATGGTGGTCTTGTATTGCTCTCGTTCTTCTTTCTATTTTAGGGTTTCTTTTCCCATTTCGTGATTGTTCTGCATTTATTTAATTGATCATTTCTTGCAGCTTGAAGGGTAATGCCTCAGATCAGAAATTTTTGTGATCTTTTCAGAAAGATCAATAAGAAAGGAAGGAATATATTAATTGCTGAGAAGGACAATTTTTAGTAACCCTCTTCTAGGTTTCTTTTTCCTATAAGTCTTCTCTTTCCCTCAGTGTGAAGGGTTCCATAATTTTGACCCTGAGTGTTGGCTTGAGATTTTTAGTTCCAATGATATAGCAGATTCATGTTAGATTGTATTGAAGATATATATAAAGTTGTAATCTTTGACACATTATTCAATGGTTTTTATTTCAGTCATAATGATTTAGAAGTTTGACTCATCATACCTAAAATAAGCATTTTCTCAATTTCAAGTCTATCCTTTGTGTTCACCTTATGATTTTTGGATCTTCTGGTTCATTTCATAGAGTTCTCCATGTGTATTTTCTAGTGCTTAGTTTTGATCTAGGATGAAATTCAATGTGCTTTAGATATAACATAAATTCATTTGGTGTATCTACACAAGGATTCTATAATAAGTGTGTGGTCTGAGGTATTTTTATTTAAGGCTATGATTCTTTTCCAATAGGTTAATTTTGTCTCAATATTTATATAAAAGTGTTACTCAATGGATAAGTCACTAATCAAGAACTAGTATATCTATTTGTTGATTTATGTTTGATATAGTTTGGTTATATTTTGCAAGTTTAAATAAAAACCATATCCAAGTTCTCTATTACTTGTGATTGATGGTTGTGTGTCCCAAATAGTAACGAAGATTCAATGAATGCCTAGTTATCATTTAGTACTCTCTTACTATTATTTGTTCTTTGAATCTAGAAGTATAAGGTATTGTAAAGAGTTGATTTTTGTTTGGATTAGGTGTACCCACCTTTCTTTTGTAGAGATGGAAGTATAGAGGACATTCTTGTCCCTATAGTTGGTCCTTTAATTTTCCAGTGATTTCATAATTGGAGCTTACCACTCCTAACACCAGTCTCAAGGTATATTGGTAGCTTCTTAAAGCATAACATTTTCAAACACCAAAATAATGGTGACTCTACAAGGGAATAAAATATAGAGTCCTCATTGGCCAGTAGTTGACCATTAGAAGTATAGATTTATTTGTTTTTATCCTTGTCCTATGAGTTTCCTTATTTTCTATATTCATCTTGGTTAGTATTGTATTTTCAAAACTTTTTGGGTGGTGAATCTGAGTTTTCTCTATAGCAGTGCTGAATAACATATTTCATTCTATACAGACTTTCTTAATTTGAGTAATAAAAATAACAAATATTGGGTGAGAAGGCATCATAAAGAAAACTTGGAAAATGGATTTCCAACTACCTCTAATGCTTATTAGCCAAGGAAAGGAAAGAAGAATAGAAGAGTCCCTCAAAACGAGAGACGAGAGGATAAGAATAGAGAAGATTAGCTAATCGAATGCAGTCATGAAGTAAATGTATTATAAAATGAAGAGGCTAATTATTTGGAATTCGGTGCATATGAAGACTATAACTCTCCTAGTGAGAAGGAAGTTTCAAAATATGATACCACTCTGCCTGATTCTGATAGTTTGACAGAGGAGATTGCTGAATTGGATAGGAGAATCCAGGAGAAAATTGTCATAAGACAAAGAAGAGAAAAAGAGAAGGAAAAAAATATAAAAAGTAATCATGTTTTTCTTGTACAAAAGAAGATGAAATCATTGAAATTGGAAGCAATAAACTATGTTGAAGAACCTAAATAAGCTGAAGAGGAACCTGTCATCCAAAAAGTCCTTACTACTCAAGAAACTAAGAGTAAATGTAAGTAGAGGGTGCAATGAGTTCCAATAAATGAGTATGCCAATCCCAAGGTTCCCTTAGATTGAATATCTAACTTGGACACTAATCTTGAGAGGGTTAGATTCGAGAAAGGAATCATAGATAAGGATATTGAAAAGGGAGAGTTGGAGGTTGTTTCTTTCGAGATGAAGAAAAAGGTATATTTTCTGAGACAAACTTCTAGGCCTTCTCATGTTGGTGTTGAGGAAGCTACAACATCAAATGGAAGGGCATCTACTTCTCAAATTGACAATCCTTTTCAGCGGAGACCAACTCATGCATAAAGGTACAAAAAATGATGTTTCCTTGATATTCTTGTTTATCCTAATGTCGTCCCTAATGAACTTAGAGATAAACTACCCAATTCTACTTGAAATAATGTTATTACATGTGAAGAGCATTTAAATAAATTTGTTGATATGATGGATGACAATGAGATTGTACATGAGGATGTGTTATTTAAGCTCTTTATTCAATCCTTAGTTCAGGATGTTAGGGATTTATTTAGGGGGTTACCTTATGGGTGTGTTGGGTCTATGGATGAATTAAAGGATTTTTTTAAAAAATAGTATTGTGATAAGACAAACGAGGGTTTTCTGTTGAATGAATTCAATAATATAAAAAAGAATCATAATGAGGATATTTATGAATTCGATACAATATTTTTGAGATCCATGCATAAATTTTTCCAACTTATGAGGCTTGATGATAAGGTATATCTTGCCACTTATCCAAATGCCTTTGATTCTTAAATGGGGTATTGTCTAAGAGACAAGAGTCCTAGAAATCTCAGAGATTCTTATAAGACAACAAAAAATATTGAGACTAATATCAGAGTGTCAGGGAAGTTGGATAGAAGAGATGATTTGAAGCCTTTTAGGAAAGAATCAGATAGGTCTTCTACTACTAAGCCTAAAGATGAGGTCAATATGAAGTAGATTCTAAGTGCCATTATGGATTTGAAGCCTGAAGAAAACAACAATGTCAGGGCCCCAAGTAATGAAAAACCATTCATAAATAACTTCAATAGGCAGCCAAGGAAGAATAACTATCCATACACTACTCAGTGGAGAGATGGGAAGCCTATCCTTCCACAAAAAAGACAAGACTTATGATAGGACCCCAAATACTTTGCAAATAAACTCTATCAATATGTCTGATGATGTTTCTTGGTGTACGAATTGTCTATCTGCACATAATCCCAATTATTGTCTAGTTGCCCTAAATAAAATTAGAAAATGAGGCACAAAAAGACAGGGAAGGGGAGGATAAATTGTATGATGACAGTGGTTGTGCAATGAATTGTGCACATTTGAAGAGTGTAGAGGAATCTTATGAGGATGATAAAGGCCAAGAGCAATTTTCATCTAATGTGGAAGAAGAAGAAATTGATGACATAAGGTGTAATGTCACAAGGGGTAAGGATCCTTTTTTGGTAAGAAGACCTTCTAATGAAGAGATTTCAAAAATTACTGTAGATATGGTTACTCAAGTAAGGGGTAACTACAATATTAGAAATAGAATAGTTTGTAATGTAGATGGAAGACCAGTTGGTATGTTTATCAGTGAAGCAGTATCAGACACTAAACAAACACAAGGAAAACAAAATCTTGTTGAGAGTGTCAAGAGAATAAATATCAAAAAAGAAGGAAAGCCAAATAATCCAAATGTATTCAAAAAGATAAAAAAAATGCTAGAGATAGGCGTTTCTTCTTCCACAAAGGATAATAAAATAATTGAGCCTAGTTTGGCTACACAAGTTGAAGATGGAAATGTTGTCACTTTGGGAGGAAACATCTCTGATATAAAATACACCCATGTTGATATGGGGAAATTATTGTCAAAAATCACTATCAAGTACCCACTTCTAGAGATGATGAGGATTAAATAACGAAAGGAAAAGACTTTTACATGGGTGAATAACATTATCTCTTCAAGGAATCAGAATCAAGAGAAGAGTGACAAAATGGGAAATGAAAAAAGATAAATCTAACCACAAGGGAAGGGAATCAGAACAGATTGTCTCCAAAATGGATCAAGTTTTCTTAAATACAAATCTTGTGAATACTCCGTTGGGGGTTTTGGATCCTTTCTCCTTAACTCTAGTTATAAATGGTAAGAAGTGTAAAAATTGTATGATAGATTCAAGAGCATCAAACACTATCATGCCTGGAGAGATAATGAAATCAATGGTACTGTAGGTTTATTCTCCTCATGGAAGATGTCAAGAAATGGGATCTAGAGAGGTGCTTATCATAGGTACTATTAAACCTTTTCCTTGTTGACTATTTGTATGTCGAGAGAAGATGCTAACAATGAGTGTCTTAGTTATCGACATTCCTCCTTAGTATGGAATTATATTGTTAAGAAATTGGAGTGCTTCAATCGGGGTTAGTATTCAATGTGACCTATCTTTTACAAATTTTGATATTGATGGTGAAAATTTTAAGGTATCCAGAGAAAATATAACTCATCACATGATTGAGGAAAAATGAAGATGATAACATGAATTGTTTCTTAGATACTGACATTGGATCCTTTCATGTCCAAGATGGGAGGGTTGAAGGACAAAGTCAACATGTGTTATTATCTAAAGAGAAGGATAGCTGGTGCAAGAGCACCCTTAAGAAGCCAGTCAGATTGGTGGTCTCATGTCATTTTGGGTGTGTGAAAGTGTTAAAGACTCTCTTGAAGTGAATTTTAATTATATAAGGTCATGTGGACCAAGTGTGGTTGAGTTAGTGTTAAAATTGTGCTTTCTGTTAGGTCAAAGTAATTCATTTTGGCTCATTAATGACATTGTGCTTGATAATGTGGTCAAGTGGAAAGTTGATGTTTATTTATGTCTTTAGGGTCCTATGATATCCTAAGAGGTTTAACTAGGGTTATTTAGGTCAAATTAGTGTCAAAACACTTGGAAATTGCAAATATGTAAAAGATGTCAAAATGTTGCTATGCAACATTAGCAACTTTTAAAAGTTGCTGAGAACATTTTTGGTTGTCTTAAAATTTTCTAGGTTTAATTTGTTTTTGAACCCATCTAAGGAGTGAGGCATGTGTTTTGAGGGGATATAAGGAAGGAAAACCCTAATTTGAAGGGATGGAAGTCATTGTATGGATTTTGGGTTTTGGAGCCAAGTAGTTTTGAATGACAGAGTAACAAAATTGAAGCAATTTGTGTTTTTCTTGTTGTGCATGGATTAGATTGAGGACTGTGATAATTTGATGCCATTTTTGGGCATGTTGTAAAGTGTTTTCAATAGTTATTTTTCTCTTTAATTACTTTCCTTTTAATTTTTGTAAATTAGGTTGTTTTAGATAGTTTGTTGTCGACTTCTGACAGAGAGGCAAAGATGTGGACCTAACTCCGTTTCCCACCATTGGTTCTATACAGCCACTTGGGGATGGAGAATAGGTCCATGGAGCTTCATGAATCTTCTAGGAGGAGCTCTGGAAGTGCATGCAAGGATTTTTAAGGTCTTTCCCTAGGGGAGCTGAATGAGAAGCCCGACTAGGAAGACCAAGTAGAAGTTAGTGTAAAATTGTAGGAGGCTATTGTCATCAGTCAAGAAGGACATGGATGTAATGAATGATTTTCTTTAGGTACTCAAGAATGAGGAGGGTTTCCCAATAATTCATCTTACCAAGTTTTGAAGCCAAAGACCCAAGACTGGTCTAAAACAAGGAAGAAGCCCTATTTCAGAAACAGGGTGTACAGACAGAGTTGGACCTTGAAACCTTGAAAATCTTGGTGGTTTTTTGTCTTACATGTGAACTGATGAAACATTTTTGGGGGTTCTTTGAGTATTTTTATCTGTATTAGATATTTCCTATATTTAAGGAGGCCTAATTGTCAAAAAGGCTATAAGGCCTAAATCTTAGGAATGTAGAGCTCAATTGGTAAGTGAATATCCTTGAAAATTTGAGACCCCATCTTGGAGTCAAGAATGGAGTGTAATGAATCCCTTGACCTCCTGCAACTCAAACCAATGGTTAGGGATGGGAAGGTGTAACTATGAATAGTTCTTGCAGAGAACAAAGTGTTGGAACCTAACAAGATAGGTAGATTCTTGGTAGAGGGAAGAAGTGTATCTTTCCAAGTGTTAGAGGGAGGATTGAGGAAGCCCTAAGAGGTCCTAGGAGAGATCTAAGAAGAGTTCAAGAAAACTCATAGAGGTATCAAAGTTTCTCCCTATCAGAGTGGTATCAGAGCCTAGGTTCAAGATTTGGGAAAGCAGTGCTACAGCAAGTGGATGTTGTAGAACAAGGACTCAAGTGTAGATTCAAGTGCATCTAACAAGATGGTGACGAATGCTGAATCGGCCAAGAAAGTTGAAGAACAAGAAGAGGACAATAGACTGCTAAGAGAAAGGTTGAGCCAATTAGAGAAAGTCTTAGGAGAGGTCCAAGACAAGGTAGACAAAGTGAAGGAAAAGGTAGACTAGAAAGAAGAAAAGGAAGCTAAGGAGAAGGAGGTGGAGTTAGAAGAAGAAGCACATACTCCTGATCTGCTCTTACTAGAGGAACCCTTCTTGAAGGTACTCAAAGCCTTAAGTGGTAAAGCCTTGGAGGGTGTGCCACTTTTTAGTGGATAAATGGATGCTTATCTAATCATGGACTAGATATACAGTCTTGAAAATCACTTTGAATGTTATGGTTTGAGAGATTCTTTGAAGTTTAAAGTTGCTAAGATTAGGTTGAGGGGACCAACACTTACATGGTGGAAGTATGTTTAGACTGAGAGAGAGAAAGAGGGCAAGAACCCTATTATTACATGGAAGGGTATGTTAGCCAAGTTGAAGCGGACTTACCTACCGGATGACTATGAATTTAAGATGAATAGAAAGAGACAAAACCTTCGGAAGAAAGAGCTTGATGTCCAAGCATATACTAAGGAGTTCCAAAAGTTATGCTTAAGATCCAAGATAGTGAAGGATGAGAGCATCAGATTAGCTAGATATCAGAATGGACTCAAGTGGTTGATACAAGAAGAGATGAGCCTTACTACCTTAACCAGTGTGAGACAATGCTATTAGATGGATTTAAAGATAAAAGAGAAAAGAAAGAGGAAACATGAACAGACCTCAAGAGGGAGAGATAGAGGTAAAGAGAATATAGGACATAGATGTAGCTTTGCTGGTAGAAGTAGTGGTTATAGATCTCAAGGATAATCCAAATTGACTGAAATAGTCAATGAGATCATTGAAAGAGGTAGTATGAGTAGAGGAAGAGGATTCCAAGGTGGAGGAAGAGGTAGATTTGGAGGTTCAGGTAGAGCCTCACACTTTGCAAACATGAAATTCTTTCAATGTAATCAACTAGGCCATCCAACCTATAGATGCCCTGAGAAGGCTTCTAGTTCACATGGTGAAAAGAGAGTGAATTACCTATCCCAAGAAGAAACCAATAGTGTTAAAGCTCATGAAATTAACCTTGATTTAGAGAGTGGGGAGAATCTAATGATTAGGAGGATTCTCATAAAGGAACCTATCAAAGAAGAAGCTAAGCAAAGGAGGGCACTTTTCAGAGTGAAGTGCAAGATACTTGAAAAAGTTTGCAGGATGATCATATACTCAGGGTCTACTGATAACATTATCTCAAAGGAGGTAGTCAGAAAGCTAGGCCTAACAAGGATACCTCATACAAACCCTTATAGTGTCACATGGTTGAATAAGGGTCAACATGTTCTTGTAAATGAGCAAGCATTGGTTGATTTTTCAATAGGAAAATATGTGGAAAAAATCTTGTGTGATATACTCCCAATGGATGTATGCCACCTACTCCTAGGTAGGCCATGGTAGTTTGATAGGAAGATAGTTCATGATGGAGAGAAGAATTCCTATTCTTTCAAGAAAGGTGTGGTCACCTAGAAAATTCAGTCACTCATTGATGATGAGGGGTCGACATTAGCAGGACCTAATGTCTTATTGCAAGGAGGTAAGGAGTACATGCAAGGTGTAAAGAATGGAGAAGGAACACAGTATGCTATCATGATTAAGCCTAGTGAAGAGAAGAAGGTGGTACAAGCACCATTACCAAAGGAGGTGCAAGAGTTGCTGAAGGAGTTCAAAGACATTGTTAGTGATGGGTCACCTGCAATGTTACCACCTCCTAGAACCATAAGTCATCAGATTGACTTCATACCAGGAGCATCTCTACCAAATAAGGTTGCATACAAGGTTACTCCTGATCAAAATAAGGATATAGCTAGTCAAGTCCAAGAACTTTTGGACCAAGGTCTAATTACACAAAGAATTAGCCCATGTGCAGTACCAGTGGTTCTAGCATCAAAAAAAGGAGGTAAGTGGAGGCTTTATACAGATTCAAGGACAATTAATAGGATCACTATAAGGTACAGATTTCCCATTCCTAGGATTGAAGATCTTGTGGATTGTTTGGGAGGAGCAAGGTACTACACTAAGTTGGATTTGAAGAGTGGATACCATCAAATCAGAATTAAGGAGGGGGGATGAATGGAAGACAACATTCAAGACTACAGAAGGGCTCTATGAATGGGTGGTCATGCCCTTTGGTCTTAGCAATGCCCCAAGCACCTTTATGAGGTTGATGAATGAAGTGTTAAAGGACTACATAGGAAGATTTTTGGTTGTGTACCTTGATGATATCCTCATTTTTAGTAAGACAAAGGAGGAACACCTCAACATTTGAGAATTGTGATGAAGAAACTTCATGAGGAGAAGTTGTCCATTAATTTGGAAAAATGTGAATTTATGAAGTAGGAGCTGATCTATCTAGGTTTTTTGGTGTCTCAAGGAACCTTGAAGATGGATCCTAGCAAAGTTGAAGCAATACTAAGATGGCCTACCCCTACATGCAGCACTGAAGTAAGGAGTTTACATGGGCTTGCCCAATTTTATAGGAAATTCATTAGAGGTTTTAGTGAAATATGTGCACCAGTCTTAGATACAATAAAAGGTGGAGTAAAAACTAAATTAAAGTGGACACCAGAGGCTGGTAAGGATTGTGAGTGGTTGAAAAAAAGAGTGGCTACACAACCTATTTTGGTTTTGCCAAATTTTGATAAGTTGTTCATCCTTGAATGTGATGCAAGTGGTATAGTTGTTGGGGCGATGTTGAACCAAGAGAATAGGCCAATGGCATTTTATAGTGAAAAAATAAATGAGCCTAAGAAGAGGTATTCCTCTTATGACCTAGAGTTATATGCATTGGTGCAATCCTTGAGGAAGTGGAGGCACTATTTGTTGCCAAAAGAATTTGTGGTTTATACGGACAACAAAGCTTTGAGTTTTATCAATTCTCAGATGAAGTTGAGAAATAGACATCTCAAATGGATGGAATATTTTTAGGCCTATACCTTCACCGTCAAACACAAGAAAGGGAAGTTGAATAAAGTAGCTGATGCTTTAACTAGGAGACTCTTGACAGTCCAAGAGTTGCAGCTTCAAAGTATAGGTTTGGAGAGTTTCAAAGAGCTATATGAAGGAGATGAAGACTTCTCAGAAGAATACAAGGTATGTAAGGATTTCAAAAACCATTTCCATAGTCAATTTTCAGAATATACCATTTAGAATGATCTCTTATTGAAAGAAGGACAGATATTTATTCCTAGGGGATCTATGAGGGAGAATGTGATACAAGAGAAGCACAATGGGAGCTTAAGTAGCCATTTTGGCCTAAACAAAACACTAGAACTAGTGCAAAGGTTCTATTATTGGCCTAAGATGCAGAAGGACATCAGAAAGTATGTGGAGAAATGCTTGGTAGGTCAGAAAGCTAAGGGAACCTCTTCTAATGTGGGTTTGTGCCAACCTCTACCCATTCCTAATAGGCCTTGGGAATGTATTAGTATGTATTTTGTGGTTGGGTTGCCTAGGACCAAGACTAGTTTGGATAGCATATTTGTGGTGGTAGATAGGTTTAGTAAAATGATCCATTTCATTGCTTGCAAAACCACCCATGATGCCAGTCATATAGCACATTTTTTCTTTAAGGAATTATGGATTCATGGTTTACCCATCATCATAGTATCTGATAGAGATGTAAAATTTATGGGTCATTTTTGGAAGACCTTGTGGACAAGGTTAGGAACTAACCTATCATTTGTGTCAACCTACCATCCCCAAAATGATGGTCAGACTGAAGTTATCAATAGAGTTCTAGGAAATCTCCTTAGATGTTTGACAAAGGATTATGGAGTGATGTGGGATCAGTTGCTACCACAGGCAGAATATGCCTATAATGATAGTGTGAATAAAACAACAGGGAAAAGCCCTTTTGAAATAGTTTATTGGCTACACCCTAGAGGTGTGTTGGAGTTAAGACACTTGGAAAATGAAGAAGGAAGGAGTGCATATGCATAATATTTCACTCAATCAGTGAAAGAGGTTCATGACCAAGTGAAGAAGCAGCTCCAAGAGGCTACACAAAAATTGAAAGCCAAAGTTGATGAAGGAAGGAGAGATATTCAGTTTGTTGTGGGTGATCTTGTGATGGTGTAGAAGGGGGTGCCCACTAAGCTTCAAATAAGGAGGATTGGTCCTTTCAAGATTATTGAAAAGTATGGGAAGAATGCATATAACATAGACTTGCCATCGGACTTGGAAATGTCTCCTGTTCTCAATGTGCAGGATTTGGTACATAATAGAGGCCATACACCAATCCCAACTAAATCACAGTTAGACTCTCAAGAGATAATACAAGATTTTCAGATTGCCCATGTACCTAAACTGGTGGCTATGGAGATCTTAGGCTCTAGAGTGAAGAAAAAGACTAGGTAAGGCACTTACATGGAGCATCTCATTCAATGGGAAAAAAAATTAGAGGTTGAAGCTACTTGGGTAGCTGAGAATGAATTCAAGAAGCATGAAGCTGATCCTAAGCTCCTGTCCCCAGAGGTGACTTAAGTTCTTATCCTTGGTAGTATGGTGCAGGAACACCCTTGAGAAGCTAGTCAGATTGGTGGTCTCATGTCATTTTCGGTGTGTGAAAGTGTTAAAGACCCTGTTGAAGGGAATTGTAATTATATAAGGTCATGTGGACCAAGTGTGGTTGAGTTAGTGTTAAAAGTGTGCTTTCTATTAGGTCAAAGCAGTTCATTTTGGCTCATTAATGACATTGTACTTGATAATATGGTCAAGTGGAAAGTTGATGTTTTTTTATGTCTCTAGGGTCCTATGATACCCTAAGAGATCTAACTCGGGTTAGTTAGGTCAGATTAGTATCAAAACACTTGGAAATTGCAAATATGTAAAAGATGTCAAAATGTTGCTATGCAACATTAGCAACTTTTAAAAGTTGCTGACAACATTTTTTGTTGTCTTAAGGGTTTCAAGGTTTAATTTGTTTTTGAACCCATCCAAGGAGTGAGGCACATGTTTTGAGGGGATATAAGGAAGGAAAACCCTAATTTGAAGGGTTAGAAGTCATTGTACAGATTTTGGGTTTTGGAGCCAAGCAGTTTTGAATGACAGAGTAACAGAATTGAAGCAATTTGTGTTTTTTCTTGTTGTGTATGGATTAGATTGAGCACTATGATCATTTGATGCCATTTTTGGGCATTTTTAAAAGTTTTTTCAATAGTTAATTTTCTCTGTAATTACTTTCCTTTTGGTTTTTGTAAATTAGGTTGTTTTAGAGAGTTTGTTGTCCACTTCTGACAGAGAGGCAAAGATGTGGACCTAACTCTATTTCCAACCATTGGTTCTGTATGGCCACTTGGGAATGGAGACTAGGTCCATGGAGCTTCAAAAATATGCTAGGAGGATCTCTGGAAGTGCATGCAAGGTTTTTTAAGGTCTTGCCCTAGGTGAGCTGAATCAGAAGCCCGACTAGGAAGACCAAGTAGAAGTTAGTGTAAAATTGCAGGAGGCTATTGCCACGAGACAAGAAGGACATGGATGTAATGCATGAAATTTTTTAGGTACTAAATAATGAGGAGGGTTGCCCAAGAATTCATCTTACCAAGTTTTGAAGCCAAATACCCAAGACTAGTCTAAAATAAGGAAGAAGCCCTATTTCAGAAATAGGGTGTACAGAAAGAGTTGGACATTGAAACCTAGAAAATCTTGTTGGGTTTTTGTCTTACATGTGAACTACCAAAACATTTTTGGGGGTTCTTTGAGGATTTTTAGCTATATTATAAATTCCTATATTTAAGGAGGCCTAATTGTCAAAAAGGCTACAAGGCCTAAATCTTAGGAATGTAGAGCTCAATTGGTAAGTGAATATCCTTGGCAAGTTGAGACCCCATATTGGAGTCAAGAATGGAGTGTAATGAATCCCTTGACCTCATGCAACTCTAGCTAGTGGTTAGGGCTTGGAAGGTGTAAATGTGAAGAGTTCTTGCAGAGAACAAAGTGTTGGAACCTGACAAGATAGGTAGATTCTTGGTAGAGGGAAGAAGTGTATCTTTCCAAGTGTTAAAGGGTGGATTGAGGAAGCCCTAAGAGTTCCTAGGAGTGACCTAAGAAGAGTTAAATAAAAATCATAGAGGTATCCAATTTTATCCCCATCAATAGCCTAATAGACAACAATGACTTGTGGACAATGTACTTTGATGGTGCAAGCTCAAAATGATTTGGTGAAGGAGTGTTTTTAATAGCTCCTAGTGGTAAGACAATCAAGATCTCATTCACTTTGATGTTCACATGCAAAAATAATATTTTAGAGTATGGAGCTTTACTAATTGGATTGAGTTTAGCTTCAAGACACAACATAAAAACTCTCAGAGTCATTTGTGATTCAGAGTTATTAATTTCTTAGATAAGATCTAAATATGCTTCAAAGAATCAAATATTAAAGCAGTATAGAAATGTTGTTTGGGATGAAGTTGAAAAATTTGATGCTTTTGTCATTGATTGGATGGACAAAGGTCAAAACAAAATGGCAGGTTTGTTGGACAATATTGCATTAAGACCAGAATATATTACTTTTGTAGGAATCTCTAAAATTGAGATTCGATATAGGCCATCCATTCTAGACAATGTTGAGAGCTGGAAATTCTTTGAAGAGGATTTGGATATCCTGATCTACTCTTATATTGTGAATCAGATTTTGGGAATAAAGAGATGAGTTTTAGCCGGTATGCAGAGACAGTGGATGGTAGAGATATTGTTTTTGGTAAAGATGTCTTGCAGCTGAAATCAAACAAGGTTCCTAAAGGATTAGTTGTGCTTGAGAAAGCTTTTGACAATATGGAATATCCTTTTTCTACATGGACTATGAACAAGCCTGAGGACTTGGAAGAAGTGAACTTAGGGAAAGATGAAGCTCCAAAGAAGGTATATATTGGTAAGAAGTTGTCTCCTAAAATTAGAGGAGTGTTAGTTGATCTTATTAAAAGGTATAAGCATGTATTTGCGTGGTCATATCATGATTTAAATGCATACAAAGAAGATCTCTTCCAACATGATATTCCTTTGAAGGAAGGCACAAAGCCTTTTAGACATATATTAAGACCTATAACTCCCACCCTAGCACCCAAGATGCAAGAATATTTGAAGAAGATGAGGGATGCTAGAATAATCAAGCCAATAAGACATTCAACATGGGTATCAAATTTGGTGCCAATAAGAAAGGAAAATTATGATATTAGAGTTTGTGTAAACTTCATTAATTTAAACATTAATTAATTAAATGACAAAAATGGGTTGCCTAACATGGAAGTTATGCCACAAAGAGTCACTAGATCAGAGTTGATGTCTATGTTGGATGGATTTTTAGGGTACAATCAGGTCATGGTCAAGGAATCAGAACAATTCAAGACTACATTCACCACACCTTGGGGAACTTATGTGTATGTTAGAATTCCTTTTGGCTTGACAAATGCTAGGGATACTTTTCAGAGAGCCATGGATGTGGCATTTACAAATTTCATAAATAGATTCCTAACAGTCTATCAAGATGATCTTACTACTTATTTAGAAAATTAAGATCAACATTCTGGTCATCTTGAGAAGTTATGAGAGCTTTAGAGTATGGGGTTTCTTTTAACCAATAGAAGTGTGTGTTCAGGGTGACAAAGGGAAATATTTTAGGGCACATTGTATCTAATGATAGAGTACAAATTGACCCTAAAAGGGTATATGCAATTGAAAAGATCCCTCAGCCCAAGAAAGGTAAAGGTATTAAGTTCTTCATTGGGCAAGTAAATTTCTTGAGAATATTTATTACTGACTTTGTAGAAACTAGTATTCCAATCTCAAGGATCATGAAGAAAGGAGAAAAACTAGAGTGGAAACAAGAGGCATGCAAGGATTTTTCAGATATCAAGTAGGCTGTCAAAGATGCTCCTATTTTAAGAACACCAAATAATGGTAATCCTTTGCAAATATTTTCTTTTGCTTCATACAATTATGTTGTTGCAGTATTGTTACAAAATAATTTAGAGGGATTTGAGCAGCCCTTTTCATTTTTTAGTAATTCTTTACAAGTAGCAAAGGTGAAATATGATATCATGGAGAAGAAGGCTTATGCTTTAATCAAAACTGACAAAGATTTTAGATTCTATTTGGTAGGAGCAATTATGGTTTCTTATGTGCCTAGTGCTACTGTAAAATATATTTTGGTCCAGCAAGAAGTTTCAGGGAAGAGGTGTAGATGGATAAGTAGGATCCATGAACATAATATTGATATTCATATCATAAAATTGGTTAGAGGCATTGGACATGAAAAAATTATGACTCAGAGAAATTTGGATGCAAACCATATAGATGTGCTAGAAGTAAATCAAAGGCCTTATATATTTGTAATGGATTGTCATGAATGGTATTAAGATATTGTTTGATATTTGCAGAAGATGATAGTACCCCCTAACATAGATGAAAACATAAGAAGAACAATCAAGTTGCATGTTATAAAGTATGCTATAATTCAAGGTCAATTATGGTGGAGGAGAAATTTAGGAGTATTGCTCAAATGTGTAGAAAATCCAAAAACCTGTTGAAGAATATGCATGATGGTGCATGTGGAGGAGATTATATGGCTAAGACTACTACACACAAGATTATAAGATCTAGTTATTGGTGGCTAACCATCTTCAAGGATGCCCAAAACTATGTTTAGAAATGTGATGCTTGCCAAAGACTTATAGGTAAGCTTAAAATCAGTGGGAATTTTCCTTTGAAGCCTGTTATAGTTACGGAACCTTTTCAAAAATGGGGAATAAATTTAATTGGAGAGATCCCAAACAAGTCTAGTGGGGGTCATTCATGGATCTTAGTCAAAACTAATTACTTTACTAACTGGGTTGAGGCAATCCCCAGTAAAAGAGATACTACTAAGGTTATCACTGATTTCATGTTGCAGAATATCTTAACTAGATTTGGTTGTTGAGAGACTGTTGTGGTAGACAATGCAATGTGTTTTAGATCAAAAGAATTTAATGGTTTTTGCTAGCATTATGGGATCCAAGTCTCTTACTCATCCCCGTATCATCCACAAGGGAAGGTCCGGCTGAATCAAGTAATAAGAATTTGCTTAATATTATTTAGAGAGGATTGAATAAGAACATAAAACCATGAGATTCAAAGTTGCAACAGGCACTATGGCTAATAGAGTGACATTGAAGAAGTTCATTGGTTGTGCACCTTTTGATTTGGTATATGGAATTCATGCTAGGTTACCCGAAAAAAACTTGTTGCAGATGTACAAATTTGTCTAGAAATATGATGATGACTTAGATAATGAAATGAGAATTAGAGTGGATGATTTGATACAACTAGATGAATCAAGAAGGGATGCACATGAAATAAATGTTAAGCTATAGTTGCAATGTAAGAACTTGTTTGATAAGAGAACTATTGTTAGAGGTTTTGAAGCTGATGAGTTGGTCTTGATGTGGAATGCCAAACTTGAACACAGAGAAAAAAATGGTAAGTTTGATCCTATATGGCTTGTACCATACATAATTGATAGAAAATGGGGTTCAGACTCTTACATTCTCAAATATTTGGCTAGAAATACTCTGGAACTACAAGTTCATTGACAGTTTATGAAGTTCTACTTCTCTTGAAGTCTCAAATCCATGAATAGTAGGTTGTAAATAGGTTCTGTGTAGTTTTGGGTGTGTGTTTTAGGTTAGTTTCTCTCTAGTTTATGGTCTTCTTATCCTAGATTTTTTTAATTCTTGTCATGCCTGCAAGAGCTATACCTCCCTAGTCAGAGCTACTATTGGCCCTTTTTAAAAATTTTATGGTCCCATACCTTTCCCTCCGGTCTTTGTAAATTATTTTAGGACTCTATCCTAAACCCTAGGTCTTTTTGAGTCGATTTAAATAAAAAACCCTAAACCCTTATATACATGTTATGTTTTGATGTTACCTTTTCTGTGTCACTTAAGCTTAAAGCCCATGTTTCTAACTTGTTTTATGTTCGAGCGGGGCCATGTCTTTATTTTCTGAAGTTGGATAGGGTTTATTTTTTAATATTTTCCTAAGTTATAATGTCCCTAGTTAACTTTACTACATTTCCATCTCCTGTGAAAGGTTGTTTTGATCCTATGGTGAGCGTTATCCCTTAATGTGCAAGTTGAAGTATTTTAACAATCAAGGAATCACTCCTAGGTGATGTGTGGTGGATGTTAGGACCACGTATGCTTAAGGGTAACAAGTTAAAGGCATTTCAACTTCAAATAAGATCAACAATTGTCACTTTCCCGCAATGTCAAGATGCAGTTGATCTAAACATCAAGGCATTGCACCTTTATGCTATGTGGAAATCTATCTAGTGGTTATGTTAAAGATGATCTTGTGGTTGGCACAAAGCCTTAAAGACAAGATGTTGGATATATACCAATCAATGGATTGCTCCTTTGTGCCATGTTTAAAGTTGTTGGGGATACGGATAGGTAAAGGAATGAAAGTTGGAAGAAGATCTCTACTCAAAGTGAAGAATCAAAGGGTAAATTGAAGGTTTTTAACCTTTAAGGCATTACAACCTACAGTTTGTTGACCTAGGGTGAGGATAACATGTAGTCAATTTTTTTTTTAATCGAATGGCCAACATGAAGCCTCAAAGGTAAGATGCAAATATATTATTCATTAAGGCATTACATCCATGCGCCACCTATGTAAGGTGGGTCTAGATCAACATCAGAGTAAGTTATGTGTTTTTAAGTTATATTTGATCCCATGGAAGGCACATTACCTTAATGTAGAGATGAAAGAAGGTTAGTAATCAAGGCACCGTAGTTACTTGACAAGTGGATATCCCAGTCAACACAATTTGGAAGCCAACAAGGATTTAGCATGGTCATTCATACACTATGTGGATGAAAATCGAATAAGGGTTTCTAGGTTATAACAAAGTAAAGGCATGGTTTAGTTGTTTCTAGTCGGACGGCTGGTGCATTTTCTTAATGGTAAGATGCTCAGAATCTATAGATCAAGGCAACACGCCTGATTGAGACCTGTCTTCCTATGATCATGGGGACAGAATGAAGGATGAGTTAATGATAAAGAAAGTATAGCTAGATTATGTAGTGGATGTTAAGCCTTATGATGAAGATGTGCAAGATTTAACCTTTGAGGCATTATGCTTGGCAGCCATGTGTCTTCAATGATTTATGGGACCTGCAGTTACGAAACTAGGGGTAAGATAAAGTGTAATAAGGTTGGTGAGGATCTGATAGTGGGTGTAAAGTATTAGTACAAAGTTGATCGCAAGATAGTGTTTGAGGCATTGGGCCTGCATGACACGTGGATAGATGATGGGACCCAGTTGGGAGTTAAGAGGATAAAGGATAGTTAAGTTTGCAAGGATTGTGTAGTAGGTGTAAAGCCTTATGATAAAGTTTCTTGATATATAGTCATTGAGGCATCGCAGCTGCTTGACACGTGGCAGAATCTGATCAGAGCCTGGGTAACTTAAAGTTGATCCACAGTTGTGTTTTAAAGTTGAATAAAGTTTTGATCTTAGTCATTGATAAGGGGTTTACATAGGGAGATAACTGTTGTAACTATTTTCCAAAATTTCAAATTCTTTTTGAGGGTTTCCAACCATTATTGTGTGTTGCATACTTTCCTAGGAGTGGCTCAAGGTCTTTCTTGTCCTTAAATTGACTTTAATGGCACTATTTAAGTGTTTGGGGATGTCTTTTGTGGTTCTAGAAGCTTTTAATGTTGCATGGTGGTCTTTTTAGGTTCCTAGTATTCTTTTTATTTTGGGGTTTCTCTACCCATGATGTGACTATTCTGCATTTATTTGATTGATCATTTATTGAGGCTTGATGGGTAATGCCTCAGATAAGGTATTTTGCTGATATTTTGAGAAAGATCAACAAGGAAGGAAGGAATGTACTAATTTCTAAGAAGGACAGTTCTCATTAACCCTTTCTAGGGTTTTCCTTATCCTATAAGTCTTCTCTTTATCTTAGTGTGAAGGATTTCTAAATTTTTGACCCTATGTGTTGGCTCAAGAGTTTTAGTTCAAAGGATATAGCAGATTCATGCTAGATTATATTTAAGATAGATATAAAGTTCTTGTAATCTTTTACACATTATTGAATGATGTTTATTTCAGTCATATTGATTTAGAAGTTTGACTCATCATACCTAATATAAGTATTTTATTTGTTTCAAGTCTCTCCCTGGTGTTCACCTTATGAGTTTTGGATCTTCTGGTTTATTTTATAGAGTTATCTATGTGTATGTTCTACTCCTTACTTTTGATCTAGGATCAAATTGAATATGCTTTGGATATAGCATAAATTCATTTGGTGTATCTACAAAAGGATTCTATAAAAAGTGTGTGGTCTGAGGTATTTGTATTTATGGATATGAGTCTTTGCTAATAGGCTAATTTATGTCTCAATATTTACATATTGAAGTGTTTCCCAATGCATAAGGCGCTGATAAAAAACTAGTATATCTATTTGTTGATATATGTTTGATATGGTTTTGTTATTTTCCGCAAGTTTACATCAAAACCATATCCAAGTTCCCTATTATTTTTTATTGATGGTTGTATATGTCAAATAGTAATAGAGAGTCAATGAATGTCTGGTTATCATTTAGTACTTTCTTACTATTATCTGTTGTTTGAATCCATAAGTATAAGGTATTGTAAAGAGTTGATTTTTGTCTAGATTAGGTGTACTCACCATGTTTTTGTAGAGAAGGAAGTGCAAAGGGAAGTCTTGTCACTATAGGTGGTCCAGTTATCTTGCAGAGATTTCATGCTTGGTGGTAACCACTCCTAACAGTAGACTCAAGGTATATTGGTGGCTTCTTAAAGAGTAATTATTTTCAAACACCAACAAAATGGTGACTCTACTGGGGAATATAGTATAGTATCCTTGTTGGCTAGTAGTTGACCATTGGAAGTATAGATTTATCTTGTTGTTGTCCTTGTCCTATGAGTTTCCTTATTTTCAATATTCATCATGGTTAGTGTTGTATTTTTCCAACTTGTTGGATGGCAACTCTGAGTTTTCTCTACAGCAGTGTTGAACAATATATTCCATTCTCTACACACTTTATCTATATGAGTAATAGAAATACCAGATCTTTGGTGAAAAGGCATCTTGAAGATAAGTTGGAAGGTGGATTTCTAACTACCTCTAATGATGATCACCCAAGAAAAGGAAAGAAGAATAGAAGATTCCCTCAAAATGAGAGACAAGAGGATTAAAAGAAAGAAGATGAGCCAATCCAACGCAATCATGAAGTAACTGTATCAGAATATGAAGAGGCTACAGATTTTGGATTGGGTGTATATGAAGACTATCAATCTCCTAGTGAGAAGGAAGTTTTAGAAACTGATACCACTCTACTTGATTCTAATACTATGGTAGAGGATATTTCCAAATTGGATAGGAGAATCCAAGAGCAAATTTCCATAACACAAAGAAGAGAAAAAGAGAAGGAAAATAAGATGAGACATGGTCAAGTTTTTCTTAACCAAAAGAAGATGCAATTGTCAAAATTAGAAGTAATAAAATGTGTTGAAGATCCAAAACAATTTGAAGAGGAAATTGTCATCCGACAAGGTCTTACTACTCAAGAACCTAAGAATAAAGGTAAGTAGAGGGTGACAAGAGTTCATATAGATGATCTTGTCAGTCCCAAGGTTCCCTTAGATTGAATGTCTAAGTTGGACACTGATCTTGAGAGGTATAGATTGGAGAAATAAATCATAGCTAAGGAGCTTGAAAAGGAAGAGTTGGAGGTTGTTTCTTTGGAAATGAGAAAAAAGGTGGATTTTCTCAGACAAACTTCTAGGCTTCCTCATATTGGTGTTGAGGTAGATACAACATCAAATTCTAGGGCATCTACTTCCCAAATTAACAATATTTTTTTAGAGGAGACCAACTCATGTAGAAAGGTACAAAAAATTCTCTTTCCTTGATATTCTTGGTTATCCTAATGCACTCCCTAAGGAAATTAGAGATAAACTATGAAAAATTTCTATAAATTATGTTGTTACATGTGAAGAGCATCTAAAAAAATTTATTGATATGATTGATGACTATGAGATTGTGCATGAGGATGTGTTAATTAAGCTCTTTATTGAGTACTTAGTTGAGTATGCTAGGGATTGGTTTAGGGGGTTACCTTATGGGTCTATTAGGTCTATGAATGAATTAAAGAATTGTTTGAAAGAACAATATGCTGATAAGACAAATAAGGATTTTCTATTGGATGAGTTCAATAATATCAAAAAGAACTAGAATGAGGATGTTTCTAAATTCAATACAAGATTTTAGAGAGCCATGCATAGAATTTTCAAAGTTATGAGGCTTGATGATAAGGTATGTCTTGCCACTTATATAAATTTCTTTGATTCCAAAATGGGTCACCTTCAAAGAGACAAGAATCCTAGAAATATCAGAGATGCTTATAAGACAAAAATAAATATTGAGACTAATAGGAGAGTATCAAGGAAGTTGGGTAGAAGAGAGGATTAGAATCCTAATAGGAATAGGTCTTCTGCTTCTAAGCCTAAAGATGAGGTCAATATGAAGTAGATTCTAAGTTTCATTAAGGATTTGAAGCCTGAAGAAAACAAAAATGTTAGGACCTCAAGTAATGACACAACATTCATAAATAACTTCAATAGGAAGCCAAGAATGTAGAACTATCCATACAATACTCAGTGGAAAGATGGAAAGCATATCTTTCCACAATGAAAAGAAAAGCCTGACGATAGGACCCCTGATCCTCTACAAAGAAACTCTATCAATATGTCTGATTATGTTTCTTTGTGTATGACTTGTCAATATCCACATATCCAAATTATTGTGTAGTTTTCCTGAATATTAAATAAAATGAGGAATGGTAAGAGAGGGAAGAGGAGGATAAATTGTATAATGATAGTGGTTATGCAATTACTTGTGCACATTTGAGGAGTGAAGAAGAATCTAACGATAATAATAAAGGCTAAGAGAAATTTTCATGTGATGAGGAAGAATAAGAAATTGATGACATAAGGTGTAATCTCACAAGGGGTAATGATCCTTTTTTGGTAATAAGACCTTATGTTGAAGTGATTGAAAAAAGTACTATAGACATGGTTACTCAAGCAAGGAGTAACAACAATTTGAGAAATAGAACAATTGGTTATGAAGATGGTAGGGCAACTGGTATGTTTATGAGTCAAGCAATAGTAGACACTAAACAAACACAAGAAAAATAAAATCTTGTTGAGAGTGTTAAGAGAATAAAGATTGAAAAAGATGAAAAGACAAATAATCCAAATTTTGTCCACAAGATTTAATTAAAATGCCAAATATAGGTGTTTCTTCTTCCCAAAAGGATAAAAAATAATTGAGCCTAGTTTTTCCACTCAAGTTGAAAATGGAAATGTTGTTACTTTGGGAGGAAACATCTCTGATATAAAATGTACCCTTGTTGATATGGGGAAATTATTGTCACAAATCACTTCCAAGGTCCCACTTTGGGAGATGATGACGATTGAAGAACATAAGGAAAATAATTTGACATGGGTGAATAGCATTACCTCTTCAAGGAAAAAATGGGAAAATGGGAAATGAAAAAGATAAATCTAACTAATGAAGTTTGCAAGGATTGTGCGGTAGTCATAAAGACTTATGATAAATTTTCTTGACATATAGTCATTGAGGCATCACACCTACATGACATGGGGGAGAATTTGATCAGTGCTAGGGGTAACGTAAAGTTGATCCACGGTTGAATTTTAAAGTTGAATAAAGTTTTGATCTCATCCATTGATAAGGTTTTTGTGTTCAAGGAGATAGTCCTTGTAGTTTATTTTCAAATTTTCAAATACTTTCTAAGGGATTCTAGCCATGCTTGCATGTTGTAGACTTTCCTTGGAGTAGCTTGAGGTCTTTCTTGTCCTTGGATCGACTTTAATGGTATCATTTGAAGGGCTGGTGATGTCATATGTGGTCCTAGTATCTTTTAATGTTGTATGGTGGTCTTGTTTGATTCCTGGTCTTCTTTCTATTATAGGGTTTCTTAGCCCATGTTGTGACTATTCTACATCTATTTGATTAATCATTTCTTGCATCTTGATGGGTAATACCTCAGATGAGATATTTTCATGATCTTTTGAGAAAGATAAACAAGAAAGGAAAGACTATATTAATTGCTGAGAAGGACAGTTGTCAGTAACCCTCTTCTAGGGTTTTCCTTTTCCTATAAGTCTTCTCTTTCTCTTAGTGTCAAGGGTTCTAGAATTTGTGACCCTAAGTGTTAGCTCAATATTTTTAGCTCCAAGGATATAGAAGATTCATGTTATATTGTGTTGAAAATAGATAGAAATTTCTTGGAATCTATTACACATTATTGAATGGTGTTTATTTGAGTCATATTGATTTATAAGTTTGACACATAATACTTAACATAATTATTTTCATATTTTCAATTCTCTCCTTGGTGTTCGCCTTATGAGTTTTGGATCTTGTGGCTCATTTCATAGAGTTCTTTGTGTGTATGTTCTACTCCTTAGTTTTGATCTAGGATCAAATTGAATGTGCTTTGGATATAACATAAATTCATTGGGTGTATCTACATAAGGATTCTATAATAAGTGTGTGGTCTAAGGTATTTTTATTTGTGGCTATGAGTCTTTGCCTATAGGTTAATTTCTGTCTCAATATTTATACTGAAGTGTTTCCTAATGGATAAGGCACTGATCAAGAACTAGTATAATATTATCTCATTTAATTAAAATATCCCTTTTAATTAAATTAAAGAATATTATTTAATTAAAAGAAAATCTCTCTTTTAATTAAATAAAACCCCCACTTAAATTCCTCTTTGTTAAAAAAGGAAATAAATTAAATAAAAATAAATAAAGTTTCTTTTTCTACACATCTTCCTAAGTGGTGGGATTTTTGCCTCTTAATCATAGCCCTTGATTTTTGCCTCTTAATCTCTATCATTAATTTATCTTTAAAAGGAAACCTCACATTCTCATTTGGGAATAAATATTTTATGCTATTATTATGCTGCAGGTTTGGGGAGCAATTTTGGGGGAGATTTTGAGCACTTGAGCTTGGATATTGCAACTTCTCTCTTCTTGTCTTCTTCTTTCATGCCCCTTGGAAATCCATTTAGTTTAATTTTGCACTTGAATGTTAGATTAGATTCATGTTTCCTTTCATACATTAATCTTGCATTTGTATTTCCTTTCATAGAATAATCATGCATTGTTATCATATAGATTAATTTCCTTTCTTGCATTGTTATCATATAGAATGGCTTTCATTTGCATGCATACTTGGTGATCATAGAGACTAGAGATCTTTCTCTTCCACTTTGAATCTCTCATTTTATGGTTTACTTGTATGGGCACAAACTAGGTCAATCTGAGGGCCTCCATTACAAACCCTTGCACTCCATGAATAAAGAGCTATGAGTCGCCATTCGAGATCTCATTCTTGAGAAATCTTGGATACAATGACTCATAGAAGTGTGAAACATTTTAAACACACATTTTTGGTGCCCACCATAGGCCATGATGCTCCTTATTTTCCTTCATTTTATTCAGATTTTCAGATTTTTTAATCTTTACATGGTTATTTTATTGAAGTTTTTCAAGTCTAACCCTTGTGCAGGATGAGTTGAAGACAAAACTTAGGGGTTTTTGAAAGATATTATCATATCTCCCAAAAGGCTTGGATTTTTGGTCTAAAGTTTGTTTTGTAGGTTGGTGTTGGGTCAAAGGTGACTTAGTTTGAAAATCAGATTTTTTGGATCATTTTTCCACGATTTATAATTTGTTTATGATTTTTCATGAAAATTCAATTCTTGGTCGTGAATCAGCGAATGTTTTGGAAAAATTTACATTTATGGAAAGATCTTAGAATTCTATAGTGGGTATGTTCTTTGTGTTGTTTGTTTTGATGAAAAATAATGGCTTAAAAATCCACTCTTTAAAAACTGGTCTATTTTGATAAATAGGGTCCCTAGGGCACAAATCAAAAAATATTTCTAAAAAATTTATATTTTTGGAAATCTCTCTATTTTTTAACAGGGGTCTCTTTTATGAATTTAGCGTTTGGGATCTGAATTAATGTCATATAGGTCCAATCTTGTTGATTGGGTCAAAAATGAAAATTAAAAAAGTCATTTAATGATTAGCTTGCACTTATTTTTCACATGGTTCAATGCATGATGTGAGTTGTCATTTAGATTATTTTCTCAGTATTATTGCTCCTAACAATTGATTTTCAGATCTAACCCTAGGGTTTGCATAAGTTAAATATACATTGCATATCTTTTTTACTTGTTTGCTTATCTTGCTTGTTGGAGACTTCGTGGCTTGCTTTCATGGAAAATCTCAACAAAAGAAACAATAAGGTAAAATCTACTAAGAGAATTGCTTTGGAATTGATGTATTTTGTTGCATCTCTATAAAATTTGGATTTTGGAAATAAAAATGAACCTCTCATGTGTTTGGCTTGAGTTTTTATTTCTTTCATAGATCACATTTCCAATTTTTTCTCTAAAGAATGAACCTAGATTTGCTTTCTTGAATATATGTTTCACATAGTAATTAGGCCCTATGAACACTATTTGTGGTGATCTTGAGAGAGTGGGATTAATTCACTTGTGTTACATGTGAATCTCTTTGTAGACATCGAGGACATTCATATAGGAAGGAGGGACCTTAACCTTTTTTTATTTATGCAAAAGGATATATTGGCTATTTAGATCTTAAATATCTTAATACCAACATCCACTTGCAACATTGAATCTGATGAAACTGGTATTCATACTCCCATAGTTGGTCATTCAACTAGTGAGGTTTGTACTAGTTTCCTGAATGGTTATGAAATGAGATGAAATTCATATTCATATTCTTATGGTCGCAGTGACACTAGTAAGGATTGTATGGACACTTAGTTCCACAACACTCAATGATGAAAATATATCTCTATTTTCATTTCTTTCACAAAAATCGAGGACAATTAGATGCATTGCATTGCATTTTCATGATAGATTAATTTCATATTTAAAGGATTTTCCTTAATCAAGGGGGTGAAAGTTACTCATGGTTGCATCATCAAATGTCTAATTTATCAAATGATCAATGCTACATCAAGGATATCATCAATATATATCTTCTCACCTAGGGGCAACCTCATCATCTGATCAACTAAGGGCAATCTAATTTTGTCGATCACTTATGCCTATATCTACACTTGACTCGTATCAAATGATCCTATCTATAAGTCTCCCACCATCAAATCCAATCCAATCTAATCAAATATCAATCAGTTGAATCATCTAATTGATCATCTAACATCAATCATTTATCCTATCATCCATTTTCTCATCTTGAGTTCTAGATCTTGAGGAAGGAAAATCAATCCATTTGTTCGTCTCTCTAGATCTTGAGAGGGAATTATCAGTTTATCTAATCAATCCATCAACCTACCTATCCTATCTGATTGACATCAATACAACATCAACCAAGTGGTTCTAACTGACATCATGTGATATCCGATCATCATCACCTTATCTAAAACATCAACAATATTTTATCAATTATATCTGTTATCATCAAATTCTCTTCACACTGGGGCATGTTTTGTTTCCAGGATCATAATCAATGTTTTTAAGAAATGAAAACATCTTGGATCTATTCTTCATCAGTTTCATCAAATCTTTGGCATCTGGACATCATAATGTTTTCATTTTTGAGGGGCATCATCATATCATCAACCTAGGATTCTACATCATATCTTACATCAAATATGGTGCATTAAAAATTCAAACTTTATCAGTGAGCTATTCTACATCAATTTTCACATCAAGTTCTGCATCAAGGTTTCACATCAAATTATGCATTTTGTTTTCACATCAAGATAGCAATCAAATTATCAAAATCAGTTTTTTCATCAGTTAATCAATTAGACATCAGTATCAAATCAATGATCAGGACATAAAGTTTTCTTTGAATCAATGCACTTTGCACATCAATTCAAAGAGGGGCATTTGTAGACACCTAAAATTGACCAGGTGTTTCTTAATCATCCAAATCTTCAAATCTCAACCAATTGCCCTAAATCTCATCAAAATGCATCAAAATGGATCAAAATCATTCAAATGGACATTTATCAAGAAAATTGGACAAAATCAAATAAAATCAAAGGATTAATTAATAATGAAATCAAATAATCAAATTTGAAGCCTAAAAGGGATCAATAAAATTATATAATTCATTTTAATCAATTATATGTATAGTTTTAAATCAAAAATCAAATTGAAAATATTCAACCTTACATGGCTAATTTAATTAATTGATTGAATTATATAAATCCTATTTTCTTTCAACACAATTTGATCAACCAATGAGAATTGAGGATTTTGTCTTCTTGTCCCACCCTTTGAGGAAAACCATTTAAATTGTCCCCCCATTTGAAACCATCTCAAAGCCTTTCACCTAACCAAGGATTAATCATGATCAATTCACTCTACCCCCTACCCTTGGGAATTTTCTATAAATACAAGTCATTTTGTAAGCATATTATATCCTAAAAAATTTGAATGCATAGCATCATTATTATAGGCAATTTGTTAGCAATTGAGAGAATTTTGATTATTTTGAGAAGCAAATTGTTGATTCTAGGAGCATAAATCATGAGCATTTGAGTTGAAAATCACACACATCTAGAGAATTTGAGCTAGATTTAGGGATTTTGTATCAATTTTCTCATTCTAGGATTGTCCTTGAGAGAGATTAAGGTTGAGAGATCTTTCAACAAAGCTTAGTTAGAGAACCATGAGAGGTCATGGATTTAATTACAATTCTTAGGGTAAATTGTTATTTTTTTCCCATAGAATTGTATTTTTTAATCCTAATTTCATGAAGGTATAATTTCTCACACACACTCTTCTTGATGATAGATCCCCTTGTAGGTAGGGAAGGATTTTTTATTATCTCACTTGTTTTGGTCTTAAACTTTTGACGGTACTTTCTCTCTTGAGATTGGTGGTCATTGTTGTTGATATACGAAACTTGGGTGAGGTGATTTCAAATTAGTGGGTCAATTAATCTATTTTTCTATGTCTAAGTGAGGTTAAGAGGCTAGAGGATTATGCTATTTTCCCTTTTGGGAGAATTAGAAACTTGGAACCCTTGAATCCGAACCATGTCCCCATGTGGTTCATATTGTGAGTCTTCCTTGTTAGAGAGGGTTAACTGTAGTGGACACTCCCTTTATTGGGTAAACCATGAGGACAGAACCTAAATCGGTAATAGCCATTTTTTCCATGGTAGAAAACACCACTATATAAATTTCCTTGTTGAATAAATCTCGATAGGTGTGGTCTCTTGTTGGGTTGTCAGATCTCCTCAGCAACTCCTGATTGATTAAATTCTCAGACTGTGTCAAAACATCAGTGCGCCAGGATTGGATTTCACCCACTTGAGATTGCCAAAGTTACAGAGTTAAATAGTACTAGGAACCATAGTACAACCAAATTTTTGTTTTCTAGGACTATGTTTGTGATTGAAAAATATTTTGAGAACATACACAAGTAGAATCTTTAGGGAGTAGAGTACTACGACACTATTATTTTTCATGTGCAATGTTGCTTTGTCCCTTGCTCATTGTTTGAAGACATTTTTTTACTTTAACTCCCTTATTGCTATCTGTCATGCATGATTAAAGATAAAATTTGTTAATTCATCTAGTTGGTCAGTCAAAATGAACAAAACTGTGTTCCCGAGTGATAAAAACTTCAATATATCTCCCCAAAAGTTCTATGACATGTTTCTCGACATCTAAATAAATGTAAATGGTATCAATTTGAAAAAATGACTTCTTGGTATTCTTTCTTCCTCATCTCCCATGTCTTCCTAGTCTCCCATTTCCATCCTTTCTCTTCTTCCTTGACGCTTCTTCCTCTTCTTCCTAAGCTCTTCACGTATTCTTGTTTCTTTTCCTCTATTTACCTAGTCTACCTTCTTCTATTCATCTCTTCTGTCACTCCCATGCTTGATTCCTCCTCTTCCAAAACAATGAATTTAAACTATCTCATTATGGAACCTCTCTTAAAAATAGATGTTCTCGAACTCATTTCTCAATTTGAAGAGTATTATTCCTCCAAAAATTGCATGGGTAATAAATTTATGACAAAAATAGAAAAAAAATTGATTGAATCAAATGCCTTTGCTAGGATCATACACATGATCTTGTTAGGAACTCCTTCTTCCAAACATCTTTCATCTTCTAAGTCTTCTCATTTTTCCTCATCATCCAAGTCTTCTTCCTCCACTAGGTCTTCACTTTCCTCTTCTCCACAATCTCATTCTTCTTCTACTTCTCCCAAGAGTCATACTTATCTTTTCAAGACATACCATAATGAGCATCATGAAAATCCTTGTGATACCTCTTCCACAAAGAGTGACACTCCCATATTTGATGACTATGATGATGCACAATGTACTGATACCTATGACACATCTATTCCTAAGAATCCTCCTAGTCATGTTCTTGTTCTTACTGGTAATGGGTTATCACATTGGATGGATTGTGATGGTGATCCATATGACTCTAATTTTGAAAGATACTTTGATGATTTTTGTGAAAAATACCTGGATGATACATTTACTTCTATTGAGAAAGACAAATCTTTCCACGCTGATTATAAATGTAAATACTATAATAATCTCTCCTCTAAGAGCTCTCATGCTCAAAATAATTATTACACTCTCGAGAAAGATCATGTTAATGATGAACCTTTGTTTTGTGATGATTCCCTTCCATCCTCCACTTCCTCCAATACTCATACATCTCCTAAGGTCTCCAAGTTTTTCAAATCTTTCATAAATCCTTCATCCAACAAAGGTCCTAATGTTGTTCATACGGTTTCCTATAGTTGTCCTCAAGATCTACCTCTTAAAGAAACTCAAGCTAACCTTCACTTGGTTGTGAATACTTTCAATAATGCTAAACCTAAAGATCCTAAGCCTTTATATATTGTAATGCCTACTTTAGCTAATCCTTCCCCATCTCTTCCCAAGTCTCCCATACAATTCCAACATGCTTCCTTGTCCTTAGAAGTGGCTCCATGTCAAGAGGACTCCAAAAATGATAAAGAAAATAACATAAAGACAGATCAAGATCAAGAAATCTCCATGTCATCCAATCCTTTTTGTGATGTCTCTTATCTATTTCATGATTCTTTTGATCCCACACGCCCTTTCTCATTCATTCCACCATGTCTTAAGTCTTCTCCTAAGCAATATCAAGTCACTACTTACACTGTTGAGCTTATTTACAATCAAAATAACCTTACCCCAGTTACGCTTTCTAAAGATGATACTTCCATTAAGGTTATTAAAAATGTTGTTGTTACTTCCAATATTAAGCCTATTAAAAATCAAGAGGAAAATTATGCGATTATGCTATCCAAAAATCCTTGTCAAGGTCAAATTATTCCATCTTCTTGTTCTACCACTCCATGTTCGCTTCCACTTTCTACTCTTCCTAAGTCTTTCCAAGATTCAAATAATCCTATCAAAGAAGGTGCTCCTATTCAAGATGTTCACGATCCTATTGAAAATCCTCATACTTACTCTAAAGATGTTGATTTCCTTGGTTGTCATATACATGCTAATGAACTTATTTATTATCCTTTTGCATCTTCCACATCCATCCTTGGACCTCCTCCACCAATACTAAGGGCTTCACATTTTCCTTCCATCTTAGGTCCTTATGTCCCTTCACTTTCCCCTCCTAACTCTCCTAATTTGTCATCTATCTTGGGTCCTTATGTCCCTCCATCTCCTATATTTCCTCAAGATCAACATAGATGCATACCCTTGAATCCTTTTCATCCATCCACCCATCTAAACAAGTCATATTCTTCTTCTTCCTCCACAAGTCCCAAGTCTTTTGGAATAAACTTGAATGTTCAATAGAAGAAAAAGAAGCAATTAAAGAATCTATCTAAAAAATAAGATCACCATGTCTCCTCTAATCGACATGGGGGCATAAAGTCAAAATAGATATCTAAGAATAAAACTACAAGACAAGTATGGGTTCCAAAATTCATCATTGAAGATATTCTCTCTATATCATCAAAAAGAAATGAAAATCCTATGACTATATGGATTCCAAAGTCTCTCTAGAAAGAGTCTCATGTTGAGAAACAAGTGAAGTTGACATTCAAGCTTCCAAAGGCTTCCACTTCATATTATTCCAAAAACATTCTTTCATTCCATGCACCTAAACCGCAACCTCTGTTATCCATTCACCATATTCCTTCACGTATTCCTTCATTCACATTTCCTCCATCCTTTTTCCACCCTTCAAGGTGTGTATTGATGTTGATCTTGCCTTCCTTTCCATCTAACCTTTCCCAATCCTTCCACTCACTATCCTTCTACCTTCTATCATTTTTCCTCATTTGTCTATTCCTCATATTTTCCAACCTCACTCGATTTGCATAAAACATTATCCTCCATTTTTCTATTTCATCTTCCTTTCCCTATCAACATCTTTGAGAATATCATTTTAAATGCTTGGCATATCATGGTTTATCCTTTCAAGGAGCATTATCTAAAAAGTTTGCCTTCTTCCAAAAACTTTAAAAAAAAAAAAAGAGTAAAAAATGGTGCTATGAAGCCTCTTGTCATGTCTACTCCTTTAAACTACATCCTTTTATGCTCTTGCATTACGCTTTTATGACTTATCCTATGATGGCCTTTCATTGCTTGTCCAAATGTGTTTTACATGATGTTTCCTTTTCCCTAGCTTGGGTACTCTTGAGGAGTTTGCCTTTGAGGATTTCTTCCCTCCATTATCCTTCATTCCCTTGTCTTCCATCTCTTCCACTAGCTTGCTAATCCCTCCTCTCCTCCACCTTGATAAACATTGGGACTATACGATGTGATCTTGCTTGGGAGTTTGATGTGCATTCTATCTAGGGGTATCCTTTGTACATAATTATTGATCCTGAAAAAATCAAAAAAATGATATATTGTCAAAAATTGTAAAAATCAGAAAATGTCCTAAAAAAAGTATCATCTTAGTGAAAACCTAGCAATAGGCACTTTGATGTATCTTCAAAAAAAATTATATATTACAAAAATACAAAAATATAAAAAAATTCAAAAAAAAAAAAAGTGCCTTGGTGAAAACCTGAAAACAAGTGTCTTGGTAGCAAAAATTCAAAAAAAAAATATAAAAAGTCCTATAAAAAAAAGAAGAAAAAAATGGAAAAAATGAAAGAGAAAAAATTGTAATAAAATCCAAGTGGTGAAAACCTAGAAATAGGCGCTACTTGAGGCCTTTGCACCCTTATTTCTTAGCGCATGTCCTCAACACTTAGCCTTTCTCCATCATGCCTTGTTCTGTTGCCTTGGTTTGGAATTGGTCTTTGACTTTGTCTAGGGGGCATAACTATGTTAGCTTTGGTCTCATGGATGTGTTAGTCTTTAGGACATCTCACAAATGGTGTTTTTCAACACCACCTCAACTATATTTTTTAATACATCCCTTTACATTGAGTGTTTTTCAACACTTATTGGTTTGGTCCTACCCTATTTTGTCATGTGGTCTTACCTGGTTGCAAGCATTCGATCCTTATTCTCGGAACTCAGTATCATTAACACACTTAAATTTTTAAACACAACACTTAATGCTTGAGCTATGTCATAATCTTTTCTTTGTGTGCTGACAATTATTAATTTTTGTTGAGTGTCCTTGTCTCATAAGTCTCTCTAGTTGGGGCATGGAACATGTTTTTATTTGCTTCGTTCTTTATGCTTCACTATTTTTTCACAATCATTTTTCTAGTCATCCTAGCCTCTATTCCTTGATGCGAGCATGGTTTTTCTATATTAAATTGGGTAAGCTAACATCACAGTCATCTTGACCTTTATGTCTTTGATTCTTATGTTAGAATCTTTCTACATTACAATCCGATATAAATCACATTCATATCTTCATAGTTGCACTTGTGACTAGTGATGATTGTGTGATTTTTTGATGTTCGTTAATAATGGTCCAATGATGAAAATAAATTCCTTAACATTCACTAACGAATAATGAACACAAAGTCCTATGTTAGAGTTTCTCTATTGCAAGTAAACCTTTGCATTTTCACATAGCTTGCATTTTGAGGCTGCATTATGAGATTGTGACGGTTTTCCTTCATCTTTTTTATAGAATTTTAATCAACTGTGATCATGTTCTGATCTTCATTTCCTTATCTTATTTTGTGATCTCAATCAAAATTTTATATCTTAAATAGTTGATCGATTTTGGGGCATTCTCTTTCTTAAGGAAAATTCTCTTTCTTCTCTTGATTTATTTCCACCTCTTCCAAACTTCTATCTTCCATTCACTGTCACCTCACTTCTTTTCTTCTAACTCAACCTTGGGGCATAATATTTCATGCTTAATGATCTACCTTGGTTCTGTGATCCTTATATCTTTCATCTTACATCAAGAACCTTATCTTTAGTTCAATTTGATCAAATTTATTAATTTGTTGTTTCTCCTCTATCTCATTTCGATTTGGATCACGAGGGGGTAGTACCTATCAAACTTCAATCATTGATTTAGCTTTATCAATCCTATCAATTGCTCCACTTGGGGCAACCTTACTTGATATTCTTATCTTGGACATGTCAATTACCTATTTATAGGAGTGTTGACCTTGTCTTTTTCAAACAACTTATCTTTTTCCTTATGTGTTCCCATAAAGATCACACGTCTGGGTTGTTTTCTAATCCTAAATTGATCTCACACTTCAACTGCATTATTTGACTACATGTGTTCCCATAAATATCACACATTATTCAAAGAGGGGCAAATATATGCACCCTAAAATGGTTGCCTGGACTATGGGCCCCCATTTGTCAATTTATCCAATTCCTGAATCCATGCTTTGCAACATTTTCAATTCAAATCAATTTCCCTGATCAAATTGTAATTAATTCAATTATTTCAATATTTCCCAAGGTTTGATCATTTCATCAATTATCTTATTTAATTAAAAGAAAAAAATTTCTTTTTAATAAATAAAATAATCATATTTAATTAAAATTCCTTTTTATATAAATAATCTTATCTTATTTAATTAAAATCTCTCTTAATTGAATAATATTATCTCATTTAATTAAAATATCCCTTTTAATTAAATTAAAGAATCTTATTTAATTAAAAGAAAATCCCTCTTTTAATTAAATAAAACCCCCACTTAAATCCCTCTTTGTTGAAAAAGGAAATAAATTAAATAAAAATAAATAAAGTTCCTTTTTGTACACATCTTCCTAAGTGGTGGGTTTTTTTCCTCTTAATCATAGCCCTTGATTTTTACCTCTTAATCTCTACCGTCCATTTCTCTTTAAAAGGAAACCTCTCCTTCTCATTTGGGAATAAAGATTTTATGCTATTGTTATGCTACGGGTTTGGAGAGCAATTTTGGAGGAGATTTTGAGCACTTGAGCTTGGATATTGTAACTTCTCTCTTCTTGTCTTCTTCTTTCATGCCCCATGGCAATCCAATTAGTTTAATTTTTCACTTGCATGTTAGATTAGATTCATGTTTCTTTTCATACATTAATCTTGCATTTGTATTTTATTTATTATAATAATCATGCATTATTATCATATAGATTAATTTCATTTCTTGCATTGTTATCATATAGAATAGCTTTCATTTGCATGCATACTTGATGACCATGGAGACTAGTATTCTTTCTCTTCCTCTTTGAATCTCGTGTTTTATGGTGTACTTGCATGGGCACAAAATAGGTCAATTTGTGGGTCTCCATTAGAAACCCTTGCACTCCATGAATAGAGAGCTATGAATCACCACTCGAGATCTCATTCTTGAGAAATCTTGGATAAAATGACTCATAGAAGTGTGACACATTTTTAGCACACAAGATCAAATTAGATCCTGGCTTTACAACTAGGTGATAAATGGTAGACTGACATCTGGTGGCTTGTTACATAGTTTTGATGGTCAAAGGAGAGAGAAAGGAAGCTTTTCAGGTTCACGAGGTGTTGTTACGTGTCTTGCCCAGAGTTTAAGGAAGATAGGATTCATTCAGATCAAATTTGATCACACATTTCGTGCTCAGCCTTAAAGAGAAGGTTCCCAATGGTTACTGATGAAGGCATTGCGATGGGTTAAGGCATGGAAGTTGTTGGGACCCATTTGAAGGTAAGGAGATGTTAAAAGGAAGGAAGATCAAGAAAGATCTAATGGTGTGCATGATTCCTAGATTAAAAAGATGAAGGTAGTTATTATTCGACGCATTGCACCTATGTGACGTGTGGCACATCGTGGGTAATATTTGAAAAGGTTGTAAAGACATCAAATTTATTTTGATTAAACGGTTTACACAATCTTGTGAAGAGAATGATGGATGTGGGATAGTCTTTGTAGGTTCACGCTTGTGTGACACCTGTTCGGGCAGATCAGCGTAGGTCAAGAAAAGATAAAGCATCCTAGAGGCAAGTTATATTTTTCCACATGGATATTTGAAGAGTCATGGATGTGTTTCTTTCGATGAGATCATAGGTGTTTTAAGGTAAGATCAATGGTGATGTTTTAAATTTTATTTGGGGTTTAAATCTAAGGCGTTGATGCCATTTTCCATGCCTGAGCTAACCTTTGTAACCAACATTTGAATATTTGAATCCTTTCTAGAAGGTTTTTCAGGCAGTGGGCTATGTCATTTTCTCTAGAGTAATAAATTGTTGAATCTAATCTCCTGGGTCATGTCTGCATAGCTATAGGGTATTATTTGAATGGAATTTTGGCAGTTCAGATTGCATTTATGATCAGAGGTGATAGTTCTAGGATTTCTAGTGAAGACTTGGAGATATTTTGTAACCCTAGGTTGGCTCTCTGTCTCTTCTCCTTTTATGATGGGCATTGTTCTACAAAATCCCAAGATAAGTGGGAACTTTATATCAGATTATACATAGGATGGAGTGTAGATAGGTGTGAGTTAATGAGGATAAGATAGTTTGGTGGTTGTGCATCTCATCAAATCCTATAAGGATATTTTGGACAAAGATGAGTTGGTAAAAAAGAATGATTGTTGTAAATCAGATTTCACAGAGGGACACGTGTCAAATGGATAGTATTCCTAGGGTTTCCCTTTTCTATATATCTCATTCTTTTCTCTATTTTAAGGGTTCTAGTATTTTTGGTCCCAAGTGTGGTTCCAGTCCTTTTGATTCCAAGGGATATAACACATTTGTATTAGACTATATCAAGATATAATAGAGTTTTTTTTAGATCTTTTGCATTTGTTGAAGTGGCATGTATTTCAAAATTGATTGATATAGAAGTATGATTCTTCATACTTAATAAAATTCTTTAGATTCAAGTCTCTCCTTGGTGTCTACCTTTTGAATTTTGAATCTTTTGATTCACTACATAGAGTTTAACTATCTATATGGTGTTATTCCACAGTTTTGATCAAGGATGAAAGTAAATCTTTCTTTGGATAAAATATAGGTTCATTTGATTTGTCTATAGAACGATCTTATAAGTAGTGTTTGGTCTAAGATTATTTGTGTTGATGGCTTTGAGTCCTTGACAATAGTTGGTTTCATTATTCTACTCCTGAACTAGAAATATTTCCCAATGGATAAGAATGGATGTAGAGGTAGCACATTTTATAGTGATATATGTATGATTGAGTTTGGCTATATTCTGAACAGTTTAAATGAAAACAATTCCCAAATTCTTTACATTTTTTGGTTGTTGGTTCCATGTCCTACATGGTGATGGAGAGTCAATGAATGTGTGGTTAGCATTTAGTATTTTCTTACCATCATCTATTGTTAAAATCCAGAGTTGCAAAGAATTCTAAAGAGTTGAATCTTTATCTGGATTAGGTATACCCACCTTGGTTTTGCAAAGCCAGAAGTGCAAAGGGTAGACTTTTCCCTATAGGTTGTCCAGATACCTTAAGATCTTTTATATTTGGAGCTAACCACTCTTAAATTCAATCTAAGGTATATTGGTAGCATTATAAGGCATAAACATTTTAAAACATCAACAAAATGGTGACTTTGCTGGGGAGGCTGAAGTAAAAATGATCAGTGAGTGTAAGAGATTTGTTTCCTTTCCTTACTAAATTCATCCAAAAGTATTGATATAGAGTCATGTGCTACAAAGAAGTATTCCTCATCGATATAAAGTGAATAAATTTTATTTGAGTGTCAATGAAATATTTCCTTAAAGATCAAAGTTCCTGAAAGACACCATATATTTTTTAACAAGTGGTGAGTGGTGACTCTGAGTTCTCTGATTTGCACCAATGTGCATTATTGAAGAAAGGTTACAAAGGAAAGAGGTGGAATTGTAGTGGAAATGTAGAAGATGTTGGGGATCCTATGACTAAGATGATAGTTAGAAGAGGAATCTATTGACATCCTATTAGGGGTGTGTTGTGAGTTTTTATAGATTTAAAGAAGGTCAGAGTGGAGTGAAGATATCTTAACTGATTTAAAATTTTACTCTCTAAATAGGTGGCGACTCTACCAAAGGTTTAAGAAAGGTGATGTGAAGGTAACTTTAGATTAGTATTTTTTCAGCTGCTACAACACATCCAAATATTTTATTTTAAAAGTATAAAACTGTTTACTTCTTAAGTGATTTAAGCACTAAGATAAGGAACACGGTGTGGATAATGGTTTGCATGCTTCAAGGTTATGATTGCAGTTTGAAAAATTAAGAAGAAGTATGTATTACTTGAAAAATGGGGGACATGGAGGTTATAAATTTTTCTATGTCTAGATGTGGAGGTTCTTTGCCAAATTATGATGAAGTCTTTGAAGAAATGGACAGGGATATTGCATTGAGAAAATAAAACCTCCAAAAGAATTGCATAATATTTTTAATAGTAAAGGTAGGAAAGAGAAAGGACTAACCAACACATTTATTTTATGAAAAGTTTTCTAAGGCATATGATGAGCTTCCAAGGGGTGTTGAGGATTTTGCATAGTCTACATATATTGGTTTTTTTTTGGAACTTTGTTTTCCTGAATCAATTCATTTTGTAGTCTCCTTGAAGGAAGAATTTACTGAGCACACCAAGAAATGGATAGAATCAATTGAAAAATCTGAATCTTAAAATGGCTCTAGTTATGTTGATGATGAAGCTAGTTAATATAAAAATGTTGAAGTCTATAGTGGAAAATGTCTCTATTAAATTTATGGATTTCTTTTCTTCTCAGCATAATAGTGTAGATTTTTTGGATTTGTTTAAGGAAGATCTGTGTAGTCAGAAAGAGGATTATTAGGATGCAGAAGTAAGTTATTGTTGTGATTCCTTTGTAGATAATGACATGAGCCAAGAATTTTTAAACTATGTTCCTGATATTGAAGATCTTGAATTTGAGGTTACACATGTGGTTGTACCTAGTAATGATGATATTGAGAGTGATGGAAATCAAAATGATAGAGATGTTTCTAGAATGGATGTTATCTCTTGTGATCATAAAAGTGATGATCTTTCTCAATATAAGGAAGAAGATGTATGTAGTCAGAAAGAAGATAATGATTGGATAAATGAAGATGAGTCTTTTGATTGCATATTAGAAGTGGGTGGAAATGATGATAATGGTTCACTTCATAGGGAAAAAATTTGAGAGTTCCTGACTTGTGAATATTTGACATATTTAGGAAAGGATAGCTCTGAGTCCTTTCACCCAACACATATTGATTTTGACAAAGAATGTATATCAGATGGTCAAGATCTTGATATGTGTTTTTCTAATTCTCTTTGCACTTTGATTTCACTTGGTTACAACAAGATTGAATATGATATATATTAGATGATGAAAGCATTAGTTTTGGTTTTAGATTCAAAGGAAGAAAAGGTTCCTGGTATGATGTTGAGTAATCATTGGGGTAGTTTTGTGGATTTTGAATCTTTTTCAGATTCTAAATCATGCATTGAACTACTACAGGATGATCCTTTTGTTACTCCAAGTATCCTGATACCTAATGAAAATGTGGATGAGTGTTCTCCCTCCAAAAGATAATTTTTTTTTGTTATAATGTTAATAACTTGCAAGTGAGTTCTTTAGGGAATTTCTTTGTGGATATGAAAACCAATGACAAGATACAAGATGGTTACTCTACTGAAGAGGAGAATAAGGATCATGACATGGTGTTTTCATTATTTGAAGTTGATAGTGTTGAATCTTGTTCTTATTCAAGTCTTCATATGTCTCCTCTTACAGAGGGTAAATTTGATACACATGTGGTATTTGATGCTCATTATAAGCTATATTTTGAATATTCCTAGAAGGTTGTCTCCTATGATATAGAAAGTGGGCTAGATCATGTGCCAATTTATGAGTTTCCTTAATTTTTTCATGAAAATCATTAAGTTGAATATGATAGTTTTACCTTTGATATGAAAACTATTGTTATCAATCGATCTAATGATGTTGATACTAGCTATATGGCAGAGTATGAGTGCTTTCTTTTCTAGCTAGATGATGGTTTTCCTAGATGTTAGAAAATGATAAATATTGCACTTATTCTAGTTTCTTTTTACCTGATGAATGCAACATGCATATGCAACATAATTTACATTTTCAAAGTTTGACTAATTTCCACAAAGACTCAACTGATTAATATGGTGATAAATTTTTATATTTTAAGCTAATGGAAAATGTCAATAGGTCTGATTAGGCAGTTGAAAGTGGTTTTTTCATCTTGAATTCAATGTAGGGAGCATAAAAATTTGTTTATGACAGAGGCAAGTTGGATCAGAAATTTAGTGATGGCTTTAGGTCATCAACCCTTGTTTGACTCTTTCAAATCAATGAATAAAGTTGCAGAGGTGAAGGTATTTTATGGTTGTAGTTGTCTATTTGTACATATTCTTTTTTTTGGTTTACTATTGTAGGTTATTTTCTTTCTTTCTTGTTAGTGGTCTTCTTGTCCCTGAGATTCTGTAATCTTGCTATGCTTGATAGAGACATACATCCCTAGTCGGAGCCTCTATTAGCACTGTCAAAATTTTTATGGTTTTAAGGTTTTTTCAAGTGTTTTATGTTTGGTTCTTTATGCTTTAGGTCTCTCGTAGTTAAGATTTTATTTCTTTCATGGAAAAAACCCTAACCCTGACACATTATAAAATGTCGTTACCTTTTTGAAACACTTATAATTACTTAAACCCATTTATTTTAAGTCTTTGGATAGGGCCATCCTTTTAATGTTTGCTAAGGACCTAGAGGGATGTATTAGTTTTTCCAAACTTTAATATCCTGTCATAATTTATGCTTTGCATTTGTCAAGTAGGTCTATCTTAATCCTACGGCGGGCATGATTCCTTAATTACAAGACGTAGTCGATATAATCAAGGAATTTTTTTGTGTTGCAAAGTATCCATTATAGGATCATGAGGTCATCATTTTTCAAATTTTGTGGCCATCTTCCAGCACTGTTGAATAAGATGCCATCTACAATTTTCGTAAAGCCTAAACATAAGTTACCCATAGGTTACCTTTATGAAAATGTGACCGAGTGCCATGTGGAAAGTGGTTAGGCTTATAGAGGGGTTAAAATTATGATAGATCAAGTTGATCCTGTGGTTGGTGCTTTCCCATGAATTAAATTTGCATGATGGATAACCTTTGAGGGTTCACAACTATGCGCCATGTGGAAAGGAGCTAAGGGAGGTTAATCTATGGTTAGTTTCATCTTGATCGTACGATGTGTGGTAAGCCTTAAAGAATAGAAGAAAGGAAGATACCCATTGAGGCTTCACGCTTTGTTGCCACATGTCTATCTGAGGTCAAAGGTGCCTTCCATATTTTGTCCCACATTGGTAGTGCTAAAGAAGAATTTCATTTTTTATGTCCAAGATTGATATGGTTAAGTTTCAAATTGCACACGACATTTTGGCAAAGTTAGATAGCAATGATGTGGCTAGCAGCTAGGAGTTAGATAGTAATGATGTGGCTGGAAGCTAGCGGATAGGGAGGAAATTTTGTGGGTGTGTGCCTAAGTAATATGGATGAAGGTGAAAGGTCTCAAAAAGGTTCTACACCACGATCCTAGTCATGATAGATCCAGTCATATTGCAGCTTGACTACTATGCGACCTGTGGTAGACTGACAGGTGGGGGCTTATCGCATAGTCGTGATGGTTATAGGAGAGAGAGAGAGAGAGAGAGAGAGAGAGAGAGAGAGAGAGAGAAAGCTTTGTCAGTTTGTGAGGTTCTACCACATGTCTTTCCAAGATTTTAAGGAATATAAGATTCATCCAGATCAAATTTTGATCGGACAGTTTGCACTAAGCCTTAAAGAGAAGGTTCCTGATGGTTACTAATTGAGCCATTGCCACGGGCTAACATGTGGAAGGTATTGTGAGCCAGCTGAAGGTAAAGAGATGTTAAAAGGAAGATATATCAATAAATATATGATAGTTTGTGTGATTCCTGGATTAAAAATATGAAGATAGTTATTCTTCGAGGCATCACGCCTGCATGACACGTGACACATTGTGCGTCTAGTTTGTAAAGGTAGTAAAACACATCAGTTTTTTTTTATCAAACTGTTTGTGCAATTATGTGAAGAGGATGATGCATGAGGGATATTATTTGTGGGTTAATGCTTGCACAACACCTATCTGGGCTATTCAGCATAGGTCAAAAAAGGATAAAGCATCCCAAAGGCTAGTTATATTTTTCCACGTGGATTTCTGAGGATTCGTGGATGTGTTTCTTTTGATGAGATCACGGGTGTTTTATGGGAAGATTGAAGGTGATTTTTTAAATTTTATTTTGGGTTTAAATCTAATCCTTTGATGTCATGTTCCATGCTGTACCTGACCGTTGTAACTAATATTTGAATATTTGAATCCTTTCTTGAGGGTTTTTCAGGCGGTGGGCTATATCATTTTTTGTAGAGGAATAAATTGTTGAATCTAATCTCCTAGATCATGTCTAGATAGTTGTTTGAATTGAAATTGGGTAGTTTAGAATGCATTTAAGATTACAGGTGATAGCTTGGGTTTCTAGTGAAGACTTGTAGATCTTTTGTAAGCCTAGGTTGACTCTTTGTCTCTTCTTCTTTTATGATGGGCATTGTTCTACCACATCTTGAGGTGAGTGACATATTTATATCATATTGTACATAAGGTGGAGTGTAGATAGGTTTTATTTAATGTGGATGGGATAGTATTTTAGTTGTACATTAGATCAAATCCTTAAAGATCTTTCGGAGAAAGATCAGTCAATAAAAAGGAAAGATTGTTCTATATCAAATTTTACAGAGGGACAGGTGTCACATGGATATCATTCGTAGGGTTTTCCTTCTTCTATATATCTCCTCCTTTTATCTATTGTAAGGGTTCCATGGTTTGGGGTCTCGAGTGTGGTTCTAATAGTCTTGGTTCCAAGGGATATAACAGATGTGTCTTAGACTGTATCAAGACAGAATAGAAAAACTTTCCAATCTTTTGCATTTTTTGAAGTGGCATGTATTTTGAAATAGATTGATATATAAGTAGGATTATTCATACTTAATACAATAGTTCACATTCAAGTCTCTCCTTGGTTTCTACCTTTTGAGTTGTGGGTCTTCTGATAACATTGATTTTATCTATGTATATGTTGTTATTCCTCAGTTTCAATCAAGGATCAGATTAAATCATTCTTTGGATAAAACATAGGTTCACTTGGTTTATCTACAGAAGGATCTTATAAGTAGTGTTTGGTTTGAGACTATTTTTTTTAATGGCTTTGAGTTCTTGACACAATTTGGTTTTTGTACTCTACTCCTGAAGTAGAAAAATTTCCTAATGGACAAGGCATTAATCAAGAACTAGTACATTCTATAGTGATATATTTATTATTGAATTTCTCTATATTTTATAAATTTTAAATCAAAACCATTGCCAAGTTCTCAAAATTTTGTGGTTTTTGGTTGCATGTCCTACATTGTAATGGAGAGTCAATGAATGTGTGGTTAACATTTAGTACTTTTTTACCATCATCTATTGTTAAAATCTAGAGTTCTAAAGAGTTCTAAAGATTTGCATCTCTATCTAGATTAGGTGTACCTACCTTGGTTTTACAGATCCAGAAGTTGAGAGGGAAGTCTTGTCCCTATAGTTGGTCCATTTACCTTAATATCTTCCAAATTTGGAGCTAACCCACTCTTAAAATAAATCTAAGGTATATTGGTAACTTTGTAAAGCATAAACATTTTCAAACACCAACATGAAGAAAAAGACTTTCTAGACTCACATTTTGTAGATAAATTCCAAGGGTTACCTATCCCAAATATAGATTGGAATAGTGATGGGAAGCTCCCACTCCTAGAGATTTCTTTCTCTCACCTAGACCTTCTTTTAGCCTCTCTTAGGGTCTCATTCAGTACCCTAAATACTAGAGGATTCCTCACTGATCCTCTAAAACCTTAGGATCTCTCCAACAAGTTCAAATTCTTCTCAAGATCCTTCTCCATAAGCCTTTAAATTCATGGCTTGTCTTGGAATTCTACTTCCCTAACTGGCTCATCTTCTTGGGATTAGTAATCCAGATTTCTTTTAGTATTTTTACACCCTTCTTGATCTAATCTTGTGGATATTTCACCCAATTTCTAACCAGGTTCAAGATTTCTAGTCTTTTAGGCCTTGTAGCCTTTTTAGGCCTAATAGCCCTCCTAAAAACAAGAAAAGATGGATTTCCTCTCAAAATCCCTTAACCCCCTTGAAATATAAACACATATACCTCATGAATTTTTACTAAACTTAGATATTTTCTAGGTCTTGGATTCCCACCTTGTCCGTACAATGGACTTTCACCAAACCCCTAAAATTGAGGGTTTCTAGGGCGTGAACACTGGTTTGGTTTCTTGGCTTTCCTTATCTATTCTAGAAACCTCCTCTAAACTTCTCCTTCCATAAACATGTTTGTATTACATTCCCCTAGACTCCTCTACCATTTATTGGCACATACCAATCACCAAGCAATCACCATTGCCACTATTCTATTTAGTTCCCCTAGCAAGAATAGCCTGTACTCGCCTAGGGTCTGAATGTTCTCTTGCCTTCCCTCCACATAAAAACATTGCACACACTATATATACATATTATATACAATAATTTAATTTATTCCAAGTGTTCATAGGACTTTTGACCACAGGAATACCAAGAAAAGCCATTATCTACACGATTGGTCCAAAACTGGATAGACAACCAGTGAAAACTAAAAGATTTACAAAATGTTAACCAATAATAAAAAATGAATAAAATAATTCAATAGAGACTAAGGAAAAACCACACAAAATACTCTCAATTCATTAATTTAACCCATTCAATCCATTAAGGTATTGGATGATGATTCTGTCTGCAAATACAGTGCAAAATCCTATTTCTCCACAATCAGTCCGTACAAAATGAATTCGAAATGTCAGTTTATGGTTTTTTACACCTTATATATCCTATTCCCACATTTTTGGACCCTCATTTTGATATTTGGGCACATTTAAAGCCAATTCGTAAAAACTAGGAAACATTGTCATGATAACTTTGCAAAGAGGCAAAAGTTGTCATGACAACTTTGACAACTTTTGTCAAAATTACATTCTACCACTCCAATGGCCCAATTTGGTTTCAAAACTTACCAAATGACCCTAAAACAATTGAAAACATAAAAATATTTAAAATCACCCCATTTTGGAGTTTTGGTCAACCCTATGACCTTTTGGTTGACTTCTAGGTTATAGACCCCTAGAAGTCACTTGACCTAACAACTAGAAAACCCTACTCACTACTAACCTAAACACACCTTAGACACACTTGATAATTTATAACATAGTCCTTATTCATTGATGGTTGGCCAAACTAAAATACAAGCCAAAATGACTAACAAGATCTTTCAAAGACCTTAGGGTGCTCCTGGACCAGCCTCCCCCTGCAACGAACAAGTTAAGGTACCTATGGTGATAGGAAATCCTCACTGATTCCATGCTTTTTGAATTCACTCTCATCTATCCAAGTGGCTTCTAACTCTGGTTTTTGCCTCCACTTCACTAGATGTTCCATATAGACCTAATGTCTGGTATGTTTCTTTACTCTTGAATCCAATATCCTTTCAGCTTGTGGCTTGATCTGATCCAGATTCTTGAACACTCCCACATCCTTATTCATCTCCATACTATATTGTACCTCATCCATATCTGGTCCTTTATACTTTATCAAGTCCTTCACATTAAAGATTAGATAAATTGATATCTCCTTGGGTAGCTTCACCTTATAGGCATTGGGTCCATACTTTGCCAACACCTTGCAAGGCCCAATCCTTTTCATCTGTACCTTACTGGGTATTGCTTTTTTTAGTCTTTCCTTATTCAAAAAAACCATTAATAGATCACCTACATGATACGAAGATCTCTTCTTCCCTCATCCCTCTTGGATTTCAACTTCTGATTGGCCTCCATTAATGTCCTCCTCACGTGTTCATGTACCTCTCTCATTAACTAAGAGAAATCATCAACATGACCACTGATGCCTTCATTGTAGGTGTCTCAACTCAAGTACACCCCTATGGTGTAACCCATAAACAATTTCAAATGGGCTTTTACCTATGGTTCAATTTGTACTATTATTATAGGCAAATGTTTCCTGAGCTATCACTTCCTCCAAAGTTTGGCCATATAATTTGGTCAAACATATCAACAAATTACCTAGGAACCTATTTATAACCTTTGTCTAGCCATCCATTTGAGGATGATAAGTTGAGCTATGTGATAAGTTGGCTCCTAGCCTTCTCAAAAGTATCTTCTAGAAATTTCCCATAAACTTCACATCCCTGTCTGCAACTATGCTTGTTGGAAAGCCATGTATCCTCACTACCTCTTTAAAGAACAAATGGTAAATATGAATAGCATCATGTGTTGTCTTCCATGGGACAAAATGAATCATCTTGCTAAACTTTTCTACTACCACAAACACACTGTCCAAACCAGTAGGTGTCCTAGGTAGTCCCGTAATGAAATCTATACTAATGCAATCCCATGGTCTACTTGGGATGGGAAATGGATGATATAAACTTGCATTTGATGAAGTTCCTTTTTCCTTTTGACACACCCCACACTTCTCTAAATATCTCCTTATATCCCTCTGCATTTTTGGCCACCAATAAAACCTCTCCACAAGATCCAAGGTCTTTTTCAATCCAAAGTGTCCACTTAAGCTCCCATTATGATTTTTTTGTATGAGGTTCTCCCTCATGGATCCCCTTGGCACACACAATTTTTTTCCTTTGAGCAATAATCTATTTTTAACGGTATAATCTGCATGCTGACTGTAAAATTTATTCTCAAATTCTTTGCACACCTTGTAGATCACTGAGAAGTTTGCATCTCCTTCATAAAGGTCTTTATACCATTCCACCCCTGTACTTTGTAATTGATTCTCCTGTATTGTAATAATCCTTCTACTAATAGTGAAAGTGTATGCTTAATAGTGAAAGTGTATGACTACAAAAACTCCATCCATTTCATGTGCCTCAAACTAAGTTTGTCTTGAGTATTGATATAAATCAATGCTTGGTTATCTGTAAAGACAACAAAATCTTTAGGCAATAATTAATTCATCAATTTCTATAAGGCGTGTACAAGAGAATATATCTCTAAGTAATAGGAAGAGTACCTAGACTTTTCCTCATTCAATATCTCATTGAAGAATGCCATAGGCTTGCCTTCTTGGCTTAAGAAAACCCCTACTACTATGTTGCTTGCATCATGATCTACTATGAAAGGTTTGTCAAAACTTGATAACAACAATATAGGTTGAGTGGATACTTCTATTTTCAACCTTTCAAACCCCTCATTAGCTACCTTGGTCCGTACAAATTTGGTTTACAAACTTCCTTTAATTGTCTCTAGGATTGGAGCACAAATTTCATTGAGTCTACTAATGAACTTCCTATAGAATTGGGCTAACCCATGGAAGCTCCAAACTTCAATCCCTATCTTAGGAGTTGGCAAGTTCAATATGGCCTCTACTTTTTCCTTATCCATTTTCAAGTCACCTTGAGATACTACAAATTCTAGGTAGACTAGTTCCTCCTTCATGAACTCACTCTTTTCAAGATTAATGGTGATTTTTTCCACCTGCAACCTATTAAACACTAACTCCAAGTGCTTCATATGATCCTCCTTTGTCTTGCTAATAATAAAATGAGGATTTCATCTAAATAGACAACTACAAGCACACCTATATAGCCTTTCAAGACCTCATTCATCACTGCCCTAAAGGTACTAGGTGCATTGGTAAGCCCAAAGGGCATAACTAACCATTCATATAACCCCTCTGTAGTCTTAAAGGCTGACTTCAACTCATCACCTTCCTTCATCCTAGTTTGGTACTAACAACTTTTCAAATCAATTTTAGAGAAGTACTTAGCACCCCCCAAACAATCCATTAGATCCTCTATCCTAGGAATAGGAAATATATATCTAATAGTGATCCTATTTATTTACTTAGAATCAGTACACATCCTCCAATTACATCCCTTCTTAGGAGCCAAAACCACTAGGACAGCACATGGGTGACGAGGAGCTCCTCTCCTAGAGCCTCCTAGCTCTCTCCAATTCCTTCTACTATACTTCCTTAGGGTCTCTTCTCTACTCTTCTTGAGGATAATCTCCTAATCCTCTAACTCACTAGGAACTCTCCACCAATTTCAACTCTTCTCTATACTCCTCTCCATAGCTCTCTTGCATTCACGGTTCCACTAACCATCTGTCACTCCTATGGTTTAAAAATCTTAAGGATTGCTTCCTCAACTCCCCTTAGGTCTAATTCCCTCTCTGAGAATTCAATTTTGTGAGATCCCCATTCATTTTCCAAATGGGTTCTAAAATCAAGCCTTTTAGGCCTTGTAGCCTTTTTAGGCCTATTAGCCCTCCAAAACATAGAAAAGGTGATTTCTCTCCTAAAATACCTTAACAAACCTAGAAAAAAATTCCCTATTATTTGTGTTTTTTTCTTCCCCTTTAGGATTTTCTAGGTCTTTGGTCTCACTACTGTCTGTACAATGGACTTTTGCCAAACCCCTAAAAATAAGGGTTTCTAGGGCATGAAGGCTGGTCTGGCTTCTTGTTCTTCTTTAACTAATCTAGTGAACTCCTCTAAACTCCTCCTTCCATCAGAAGGTCTGAACCTCATGCCCCTACACTCCTCCAACATTTATTGGAACATATCAATTTCCTTGCAACCTCCATTGTTGCTGCACTACTCAGGAACCCTAGTCAGAATGACTAACACTCGCCTAGGGCCTGATTGTTTTCAAGCTTCCCCCTACACACACACACACTATACACACCATATGTACAAATTATATACAAGGATCTAATGGATTCCAATTGGTCATGGAGTTTTAACCATGGGAACACGAAGGAAACCCTTTCTTTACATGACTGGACCAAAACTGGCCAGTGAACTTTCCAAACACAATAAATATAACAAAGCTTAACCAAAAAGTATAATATATTAAACTAATGCCACACAAAACTTAGAAACTACATTTTAGACACTACCCAATTATTAATTTAGTCCATTCAATCCAATCAATTCGTGGATGATGTCTCTATCACTTAATTATAGTGTAAAAATACTTCCTCTCAAACACCAGTCTATACACAATGAACTCTCACTATCATAATAGGGTTGGGAACACCTTATATACCTCTATCCCACATGTTTAGACCCTCTAGTTTGGATTTGGGCACCATAAGTGACGATTCCTAAAAACTATGAAATGTTGTCATGACAACTTTAAAAGTTGTCATGACAACTTTGACAACTTTTTGTCAGAATGACAATTTTCACATTTTGAGTGTCCTAATTGGTTCCAAACCTTACCAATTGACCTCAAATGACTAAATAACATTAGAACCTTAAAAATATCCCCCCTTTGGTACTTTTGTCAACCCTTTGACTCTTGAGTTGACTTCTAGGTCTTAGACTCCTAGAATCAACTAGACTTAACAACATCAAACCCTAACCTTTCCTAACACTAACCACACTTCAGAATCACACTAGGGACTTTACATATTATTCCTTATTCTTGGATGGTTCATGAAACCAACCTACAAGCCAAAATGTCTTAATATCTCACAAAAAACCTTAGGGTGCTCCTCCACCATCCTCCCCCTGCAACAAGAAAGTCAAGGTACCTGTGGTGTCAGGAACTCCTCACTGATTCCATGTTTCTTAAAGTCACTCTCAGCTATCCAAGTGGATTATGACTCTATTTTCTGCCTCCACTTCACTAGATGCTCCATATAAACTTTGTGCCTTGTCTTCTTCTTCACTCTTGAGTCCAATATCTTCTCCACTTGTGGCTTGACTTGTTCCAGAGTTTTGAACTCTCCCATGTCCTTATGCACCTTTGTACTATACTAGAACTCATCCATCTCTGGCCCCTTGTACTTGATCAAATCCTTCACATTAAATATTGGATAAATTGACATCTCCTTGTGCAACTCCACCTTATAAGAACTAGGCCCATACTTAGCCAATATCTTACAAGGACCAATCATTTTCATTTGTAGCTTACTAGGTATCCCCTTTTTAAGTCTTGCCTTATTCATGAACACCATCACTAACTCTCCCACTTCAAACTACAAATCTCTTCTTCCCTCATCTCTTTTTGCCTTCAACTTTTGATTGGCCTCCATTAAGGTCCTCTTTACCTATTCATGTATTTCCCTCATTGATTGGGCAAAGTCATCAACATTCCCACTCACTCCCTCATATCCTTTGAGGTCTCTGAGCTCCATCACACCCCTTGGATGTGCCCCATACATAATTTAAAATGGAATTTTTCCTATAGTCCTGTTTGTGCTACCATTATAGCCAAATTCTTCCTATGGAATAACTTACTCCCATCCTTATCCATATTCCTTTTTTAGACATATAAGAAAGTTCCCAAGAACTCAATTGATCACTTCATTCTGCCTATCTGTTTGAGGATGATAGGTAGATCCATGAGACAAGTCTGTACCTAGTCTCTTCCATAGGGTCTTCCAAAAGTGACCCATGAACTTCACATCCCTGTCTGCAACAATGCTCACTGGTAGACCATGAATCCTTACTACTTTGAAAAAAAAGTAGGCAATATGGCTGGCATCATTTGTTGTTTTGCATGGTATGAAGTGGCTCATTTTACTGAACCTGTCTACCACTACAAATACACTGTCTAAACTAGTTGGAGTCCTAGGTAACCCCACTATGAAGTCCATACTTATACACTCCCAAGGTCTACTTGGGATGGATAATGGCTGGTTAAGTCCTTCATTTGATGAAGTGACTTCAGCCTTGTGACATATGCAACACTACTCCACATATCTTCTCACTTGCTTCCACATCTTTGGCCACCAATAAAACCTTTCCACTAAGTTCAATGTCTTATTTAGTCCAAAGTGTTCACTTAGACTCCCATTATGTTTCTCTTGAATGAGGTTCTCCCTCATTCAGCCTTTTGGAACACTAAGTTGCTTGCCTTTGAATAGAAACCCATTTTGCAACGAATACTATGCAAACTCACTGTGAAAGTGATTCTCAAAATCTCTATATACTTTATACACCTCTAAGAAATCTGAGTAGGGAAAACTGTAAGAAACCCCCATCCCAAAAAAGATATAAAATATTGGCAAATCTTTCATTTTCTTGAAGAAAAATATTAATTTCTATTGACGAATCTCACATTTTTTCAAAAATAAAAATTATTCCTATTGGCAATTATTTTTTAATGACAATATTTTTGTAGAAAATATTAGTGAATATCAAAAAATAAAAAAGAACTTTTTGTAGAAAATATTGGCAAATAGCCAATTGGCGAATATTAGCCACTAAAAAACACCCTAAATCTGAGTCTCCCTCATATAGGTCCTTAAAACCTTCAACTCATATACTCTACAACTGAATCTCTTGGATGGTGAGTAGTCTCCTACTAAGGGCATCTGCAACTTTGTTTTCTACCCCCTTCTTATGCTTTATAGTGAAGGTATATGACTGTGAGAATTCCATCCACTTTATGTGCCTCAAGATAAGCTTGTCTTGAGTGTTGATGTAACTCAATGCTTGGTTATCTATAAAAACAACAAACTCTTTAGGCAATAGATAATGCCTCCACTTCTTTAAGACTTGCACAAGAGCAGATAGCTCCAAGTCATAGGAAGAGTACCTAGACTTAGCCTCATTTAGCCTTTAAGTAAAAAAGGCCATAGGCCTACCTTCTTGGCTTAGGATAGCTCCCATTGCAATGCTGCTTGCATCGCATTCAACAATGAATTATTTGTCAAAACTAGGTAACAAAAGTATAGGCTAAGTAGCCACTTCCTTCTTTAATTTCTCAAACCCCTCATTAGCTGCCTTTGTCCACACAAACCTTGTTTTCAATCCTCCTTTTATAGTCTCAAGGACTGGAGCATAAATCTTACTATATCTCCTAATGAACTTCCTATAGAATTGGGATAAACCATGGAAGCTCCTAACTTCAGTCCCTATCTTAGGAGTAAGCCAGTTCAATATAGCCTCTACTTTCTCCTTATACATTTTCAAGTCACCCTTGGAAACAACAAAGCCAAGGTAGACTAGCTCTTCTTTCATGAAATCACTCTTTTCAAGGTTTATGGTGAGTTTTTCCTCCTACAAAATTTTCAACACTCACTCCAAGTGTCTCATATGCTCCTCTTTGGTTTTACTAAAAATGAGTATGTCATCTAAATAGACAACTACAAAAAACCTATATAGTCTTTCAAGACTTCATTCATTACCCTCATAAAGGTGCTTGGTGCATTGGTAATCCCAAAGGGCATAACTAACCATTCATACAACCCTTCTATAGTCTTAAATGCAGACTTCAACTCATCATGCTCTTTCATCCTAATTTTATAGTACCCACTCTTTAAATCTATTTTAGAGAAGTACTTAGCACCCCCCAAGCAATCCATCAAGTCTTCTATTCTAGGAATTGGAAATCTATACCTGATAGTTGTCTTATTTATTTCCCTAGAATGAATACACATTCTCCACTTACCTCCTTTCTTAGGAGCCAACACCACTGGGACAGCACAAGGGTTGATTCTTTTCCTAATCAATCCTTGATCCAATAACTCTTGTACCTTCCTCGCTATGTCCTTGTTTTTCTCTGGTGTCATCTTGTATGCAGCTTTGTTTGGCAAGTGGGCTCCTGGTATGAAGTCAATCTGGTGACTTATCTCCCTCTTTGGTGGTAATGAAGCTAGTGTACCCTCACAAATTATGTCTTTGAACTAATCCAACAGTTCCCTCACCTCTTTTAGCATAGGTTCTTGTTTATGAGTCTCCTCCTCCTTTGGATTTAGCAAGATTGCATAACCAATTTCTTCATCTTTCATATCCCTTAGGAATTATTTTCCATTCATCAACATGGCACTAGATTCTTCCTTCTCCACTATGTCTTCCTCTATTATGGATTGTATCTTGAATGTTACATCATTTTTCTTGAAGGTGTACTTATTATCCTTTGCATTATGGACAACTTCTCTATCATAATGCCATGGTATTCCAAGCAACAGATGGCAAGCATCCATTAGCAACAAATCACATAGTATCCTATCCTGATACTTTCCAATAAAAAACTCTACCCACACTTGTTCATTCACCAAGATGTTTTGACTCTTATTCAACAATGTAACTTTATAGGGACATACATGTGGGATTTTGGTGAGCTTCAACTTCTCCACTGCCTCCTCAGATATGACATTATCTGTTGACCCTAATTCAATAATCACTTTACATACATTTCCCAATATCTTGCATTTGACTCTTAAAAGAGCCCTCCTTTGCTTGTGCTCATCTTTGGTGGGTGTCTTGATTAGGATCCTTCTCAACATTAGATGTTCTCCTTTCTTTGAATCTGGACTCACTTTTGATTGTTTAGAACAATCTTCTTCTTTGACATAAGCTATCTTCTTCTCTCCTTGTGAAGATGTTGGCTTGTCTAAGAACCTATATGCAGGGTGTCCCAACTTTCCACAATTTTAGCATTTCATTGAAGAAAAGTGAGAGCTTCTCCCAAAGCTTCCTGATCTTCCTCTGCCACTATTATAGGAACTTCTTCCTCTGTTATTGTATCAACCTCTTGTTTTTGTTTCTTTTCCTTTCTCTACATATCTAGATTCACTTTGTCCTCTACTGTCACTACCTCTTCCACTTGAACCTCCTCTATGGCCACCTCCATTATCTCTAGCCCTTCCCCTATTTCTTGAACTAGTGTAACCACCTGAATTCCGTCTGTCGCAACTATAGACCCTATTTTCCCTAAGTGTGATCATACCCTCGATTTATGTCCAAACGACCCTGTTACTACTTGGCATAATTCTTTGAATCAATTTAATGTCCTAGGTGATTTTTATCAC